>OZ022588.1:3291727-3320706 GCA_963669155.1 Arbacia lixula
TCAAGTAAGTAGCTCGTGTCTCAAATAAAAAATAAAAAAAAGGTGCAAGATGTGTGTTCCCTGATGTGAGACTTAAAATTGCCCACATAAAGAAAGAAACATACAGATGTAATTCTCCCTATCGCATATAGCCGATATCAAGCGATATCACCTTGCGATACTGATATCTGATCGATTGCTCTTGGGACGTATACTATCGCTAAGAGTTTGTCGTCGGCAGGAATTGACCTAGAAATCACCCTTTTTTTATGAGTTAAGCAGCAAACATTTTGTCTAGGGTTATGGTTAGGGTTAGGGTTAGGTTTAGGGTTAAAATTCATAAAATTAGTGGGATACCCTGGTTCCCTGTCGTACGGGATTGCCGAATGTTCGTGGACCGGAAATTCATATCCCAAGAATTAAAGGTAAAGAAATTAGAGCGCCACACACGTTCAGATTCGGAGAGCTATATGCGATAGGAGAATTTCTTTTGTTCTTTGATTCATGTGTTTCAATGTGTTTTATTTACATGATGAATACCATTATGTTCAGATGTTATCATGATTCAGTGGGAAGGAGTTACTTCTCATTGAACAAAGAAGTATTTAGTTCAGGGCAAATAATAAAATGACTGTTAGACTTCAGAAACTTTAAAGGGAATCAAAAATATGAAATGGATACAGAGTCCCAGATGCAAAAGTTCATGGATAGTCATGGAATTTATTTTCAAGAGAAAGTTACAGAAAATTAGAAGTAATAAAGATGTATCAGGGTGATTATTTCCGTACTTGAGAGATAGTGTACCAAAGCACAGGAAGTTGCATGGCCATATCTTCTTTTTTTTTATCCTACGCTACCATGATAAAAAAAGGTCACGGAGTAGTAGTGAATATTCCATATACAATGTATACAAAAGACATTAGTTTACTGATTTTTCTGAAGGTTTGGAGCTATGCACTGTACATGTGAATAAATATGTGTTTGCATTCTTGTCTGTTACCAGAAAATTACACAAGAACTATTACCCGAAGAAGAAAGAGGAGGAAGAATTCAAGTAAGTATCCCAGGAAAAGCCTTCCTTTCTCCCTTTCCGAACTTTGTTGTGTTTGCGTTGACGATGACGCTTTACTCGGAAACCAGGAAGTGGTGGGTAAGAGTACGCAGAGAAAGGGTAATGTGGTTAAAGATTGAGTCACGCTAAAGGGACGATTATGGGAGGATATGGAGTAGAGAATCATGTCACACCCCGGTAGCCAAAGCATACATTCTATCCTGGAAAGCAATATGGTTTAGATTGGTCCCGGACTTTGGTTACCACAAGTTGCCTGCCATATCACACCAGCTCAATTTCATCATTCTAAATTAACAGCTGCCGTTGTTGTGTGTATCATCGCTAAGCAGCAGTGAAGTTGTCTCTGGTTATGGGAATTCTGATGTCAGTAATCCTTCTTGTTTACTTTGTAACTGGCCATATAATCAGTTATAATACACATGATTTCCTTTTCAATAATCTATATCTGTTTGTAGGAAATAATGTTTCATCACATGGTTTAACCTCAGGTATTTCTAGTATGCTCTGTTTTTTTATGTTTGGTTAAATTCCTGACATGTGCATAATTCTCAATCAAGAGTGATGTCAGAATCATGTTCAGAAGCCCTACATTTATGCAAAGAATACTTTGCCTTTATGAAATATGATAAGAAATGCTATTTTAAACTAGGAAATCCTAATGAAGAGTGCCTCATGTATTAAGGTATATGTATTTCAATTCCATGTTGATATGAACTTTGTATCCGTGATGTGACAACAAACATCAATCACTAAATCAATTATTATTTGCGTATATTAAAGAGTATCTGTACTTTCCTCATCTTCTCCCCAAGTAAATACACGTCCCTGAATGCCTTCAAAAACATCTTGTCAGAGGTGAACAGCATTGCCAACCAGCACGAGCTGATCGGAGAGTACCTCATCAGCAATGTCCTCAAGGAGGTGCAGGCCCTCATCGCTGAGCTCAGGGCGGAGCGCAAGAAGTACGTCCATGAGTTCAAGCAGGAGGACAACAACCTGGAGAAGTCCATCAAGAAGATGGAAGGGGTAGGTGGTGGTTTCTTGGCTTGGATGATGCGATAGAGACTTGAGTATTGATGGTGGGAAGATAGTTAGGAAGTAGAGAGAGAATGAGGGAAACGGGTGTTTAGATTCCAAGGAGGAAGCCAACAATCTTTAGAAATTCATCAAGAAGATGGAAGAAGTAGGTGGTGGTTTCTTGGGTTGGATGATGTGATAGAGACTTGAGTATTGATGGTGGGAAGAGGAGAAGTAGGGGGAGGAGGAGGAGAAAGAAGGAGCAATTAGGGAAAGGTGGAAAAGGAGGCAGAACAGAGAAAGGAGAGAGAAGGGAAGGAGAACGGAAGAATTGTGGATATCTCTTTGAAATGAGGCCCATTTAATCCTGGTTATATATGTTCTTTGTTTTAACACTTCCTTTATTCCATCGCTTCCTCGTGTTTTTCCTCCTCTTAGACGAAGAGCGTCTACAAGCATGCACATGATGCATGGGTCCAAGCTAAGGGCCAGTATGAAAAGGCAAATGAGGACATGAACCAAACAAAGGCACAGGTTGAAAAGGTGAGAAAAATGCTGTCCCACATCGAAGAAGTGAAACTCTGAGACGTCCACTCAAAGAGTAGCTTCCCAATGTTTGGTTGAATCAATGTTGGTGTAGCTTTTCAGAGCTTGTAATCACACTGTAAATGATTGAATGGAAATGACCAATCCGCTGTATGCATTGTGACTGTTGCCATGGTAGTTATCATCAATCAATTTAAATTAAGTGCCATGCTATATATCCCAATTGACCCTGGATGTAGTGGGAACATGCTGCTTCTCTGGTCATAATAAATTTGGTGACAAGCCAAGAAAAAGGATAGTTTTTGCTGATTGGCAGGTGATGCCACAAGTATGATTATATTATTCAAACTACAGTAAAACCGTTCAATGATTTAACCACTAGGCCATTTCTGGGTGACGAATAAGACAAAATAATCAAAGTAACAAATACTACAAGCCTCATTCAATCTAACACATTGATAAACATGAGTTCTTTACCGTAAGGACCATTTGGCTAGATAGTATTTTATGCTGGTTAGTGTACATAGTTCAAGTATTTGATTATGACATATGCCTAAATTGACTTCCTGTCTTTTTGTACGATTTATTTCTTTGTTTAGTGTCGCCAAACCATGAACGGCAAGAACAACCAGAAGTGCGAGTGCAAGGACAACTACATCCTGCAGCTAGACAACACCAACAAGGACCAGAGAGAGTTCTACTTCACAAAGATTCCATCGATATTTAACGTAAGAGCGCCCTCTTTTCCCTGCCCTGTCCTGGGCGTTGTGGAGTAGCCAGTGCTCGTATTGGTTGTGACTGAACTGTGACTTGAGATCTCAAGGTCCAACGTTCAAGCCCACCTGGGGCACTTCAGTCTTTCAGGAAGATATTTCATCCACATTGCTGCTCCCCACCCAGGAGTATAATTTGGTACTCCATAGGAATGGAATGAGTGTAAAAGGGTCCCTTGGGATTGGACAAATGTCTCAAAGACTTTCAAGTATGCGATGATCAGGGTAGTAATAATGCAAAGAGCTTAGAGATGATACTGTTTCATATCATAAATATCTAAATACTGAATGTCATGATTATTATAATTAACTGAGATGGTTAATTGAGGGGGGGGGGGGGCATTTCAGTGAAATCCTCGGTTTTGATTGGCTGAGGGGCACAAGCCTCTGACTGTTACTATGGTAACTGTCGGAAAAAGACAACTTGTCAGTGCTGACAATGTTCACTTGTTTCATGAAAGCATAAGATGGACACCTCTAAATGCCAATCAACAACAATTAACAAAAATCTTGAGTTTTTGATATGGGGATGTAGGTGCTTGGTATATCGAGAGGTTTAACCCACTCAGTCCTAAAACTATGAATCTGACTTATTTTGTTATGAGGATGTTAGTGCTTGGTACCGACAGGGGTAATATGATTGTCTTCTGTCTTGTCTCCCTGGACGAGAAGATGGACACCTGTACAGGCCACTCACTAACCCATTCAGTCCTATAGTTAAGAATCTGAGTTGTGTTTGATATGGGGAGTTAATGCTTGGGGTAGTTCGAGTGTTAATATGATTGTCTTCTGACTTGTTTCCCTGGAGGAGAAGATGAACACCTGTACAGGCCACTCACTAACCCATTCAGTCCCATAGACAAGAATCTGAGTTGTGTTTGATATGGGGTGTTGTTGTTTGGGGTAGTGAGAGTGTTAATATGATATTCTTCTGACTTGTCTCCCGGGAGCAGAAGATGCAGGAGATGGACGAGAGAAGAGGCCAGCGCCTGGGAGAGTTCTACCATTCTTACGCGGAGGGTCATCGGCAGGTCATCCCGCTGATTAATAACTGTCTGGACACGATGACGAGCGAAGCAGAGAAGGTTGATCCAGCAAAAGTAAGCACATTGAGCAAGCATATCGGGATGTTATTTTCAAGCTTTTACTTACTTATGTACTGTCCTCATGCTAACTATGCTCACAATATTTATTTGACACATATATTTATATTCATGTTGTATGTGGAAAATACATGAAATGAAAATGCAGATCCAGGTAACGATAAGAATATAATGGATAAAGTTAACTCTCCTTATCTAATAGAACTTCGGAGTAAAAAAGTAAGCTTCCTCCTCTGTTTCGTAAAGTAATTGATGTACGTGCCTCATTTTCAAACTTTGAGATCAACATTATATTTATAGATTACTAGTAGCTTATTGGGCTGTGAGGCATTTTGGTGTTTTTACTCTTTTTACAGAATGACTTGAGAAATGATCTGAGGACAAGACTGCACATTAGGAGATATTTGAACCATTGTCGAGAGTGACAGAAAAAAATTGAACGAGGGAGTCATTCACCAACTTTATAAAAACAGTTCTGTTCCTTCAAATTAAATCTAATGCCCCCAAAAGATGCATTTACACAAAGAAATTTGCCACTACTGCTTGCGTTGATGGCAAACATCCATGTGAATAGATCTAGAGAACTTGATTGCTTGTCAAAGAAATCCATCTCGCCTGTTGCATTTTGTTAGAATTGAGATGATTAACACTTTCGTATTATTCTTAATGCGATGCTATAGAAATGCTTTGTACATTGCAGATTGGTGTGAAGGTATGGTAAGTATGCGGCAATTTTAATCTCTTTTTTTATAACGAAATAGGATTCTTCCACTTTTGATAGAGTATTCATGAGATTTTTACTCAAACACTTTTCCTTGAAATGTTGTTCTTTAAGTAATTGATTATATTTTAAAAAGTAAGAACACAGCCCAATCTCTGACTGTTCAGTTATAGTACCGTCAAATAACCGTATATATATTTTCTCCCTCCCGAAGCCCAGCCAAGTGGAGATGTCATGCCTTGGTACCGGAGAGCTCGCGGCACACACACAAACATACACACCCACACACACAGCTGAAACCAAACGATTCGCCATGCTCATGCCGAACTAACCCACAACTACCCCCCCACCCCTCTCCGCAGGATGCTCGTGTGACGATAGACAGGTATAAAACCGGGCATGTCCCGCCCGATGACATCCCCCTGGTCGATTACGACGAGGTTCAGCGAAAAGAATCGGATGCAGATACTCTCTCAGTGCACAGCCTCAAGGAGCAAGACAGGAACGGAACTCTGGGCTCAATGGCTCTGCGCAAACGTAAAGCCAAGGGCACCATATTTGGCATGTTTGGTAAAAAGGTACAGAATTCACCTCCCGTGTCTCTCTCTCTATAAGTCATGCCACAAGTACTTATCTGTGTCGTTGTTTGTTTCTCTCTTTCTTCTCTCCCTCTCTTTGATCTTGGACTCTCCCGTCTTCCCTTCTCCCCGACTTCTCCTCGATTTTTAACCCCCCCCCCCTTCCCATCACCCCAGGACTCGCAGAAGACAATTGAAAAGTTCAAGTCGGGCTTGATCCCGCCCGAAGACTTTCCTATGCAGGATTTGGACGAACAAACCCCAAACAAACCAGACCCCGACACTGTTTCCGTAAACAGCGTCAGCAGTGCCAACGGGGTCCCCGCGTCGGGCTATGACAAGAGAAAGAAAAACCGTGTTGGTTTCTTGGGTATTAAAAAGAAAGTAAGTACTTTTGAAAGCTCGTGTCAGAACAAAAAAAACACACACTATCCTTCAGTTAACAACCCAGCATCATTCCAAATCGCAAACCTGGTAACCCTGTATACATCCAAATTATTATTCAAGAATGGAAAAAAAATCCGGTGATTTTTTTGTTAGTTTTATTTGTTATTATTTTTTCTCACTGATGCTTTGCAATCCATCCATCCATGTGACACGGCTTCAGAAGTGCGTAATTGTTTTTTGGTTATGATTTGTTTTCGAGTTTGGTCATGGGGTGCCTTCATCCTCACTCATGGTCCGAACGTCCCTCAACCCATGAGCGCATTCGATTTGTTTTCTGCATTATGTCCATGTCCATGACCGTTTTGTTGTCAAGGTTACACCCTTGACCTTTTCTTTTTCGTTCTGTTACGTTTTTATCAGTTTTCGTTTTCCTTATTTCTTTTTTGTTTCTTTTTGTTGGTATTTTCATAACCACCTAACAAATGTCATTAGTTGTCATAAGTCATAGGATTATCATGATATATTGCACAAAATATGGCTATACCTTGTAAATATTATTCATTACCAAGTATATGTTTTCATTCAAGTTCATTGCATTTTAAGTTTAATTAATTGCACTACATTGGTAAAGTATGTTGTTAGGAGCTCAGATTGAGAGAAGTAGAACAAAAGATTTACTTCAGTTTTATTTTTTGAACGTGCAGAAAGCAAATTGATATAGGACTAGGTGAATAAAAGTTAACATGTGTAGATATTCAAGTAGGATTTTGTTTTAAAAGGGTTGTAGATAATTGCTACCACTGTCGCACAAGTCTTTACAAATACTGTGACTTACCTGCTGTCGCTACAGCTGCATTGCTGGAAACAGATGGGTAGATTCTATAATAACTTACAATTGATTGGACATGAGTAAAGCTTTTTGAAATATTGTGTGCATATATTGCTATTTTCAATTTTCATTGTGGTTACGTCTTTGGTATTAATGAGGAAGCTTCATATCGGATAACAAAAGAGCGGAGATCATGCTCACATGATTAAGTGATTTAATTTAGTACTATATACAACAGCGAATTAGTAAATACACATTTCAAACAAAAGTCACCAGTAGAAAATAATTGAAAATAATTATATTAAGGCATAACATTCATAGCACCCTTACACAGGACCCTTCATTATACAGCTTTCCATCTTTTTTCCTCACGAATGCACGATAGCCCATGCCGTAAGTAAGAATACAAACAGGGATTGGACGATTTTGTGTTCAAATTGTTCCGGAAATCTGAAGGGCTGTGCAAAATGTGGGAAACAAGACACCAAAATTGTCACACAATACAAAGGAATTATGCACATACACACGCACACGTACACACACACAGCCATTAGTTGAGTTACGTTTCCATACAATCCTCTACCCTGACAACCTACATGCTCGTACTAACTAACGCTATTAACAGTCATTGATGAATGTAGTGCAATAGCACACCATCATTTTCAGTAGTGATACGACTAAAGTACACTTCAAAGTGAAATGAATCAGCATTCCAGCATGTAAGATCAATACGATCACCCTCAACATGGGCTTTTGTTACGCGAGCGAAATTTCAAAGGGTCCTTTTGTCAATTTTGTCAGAGTAACAAAAGACCATGTTCATCAATTCGACAGCTTGTGGGTGTGCATCGCTCAGAGTTATCTTGATGCTCTCACAGCTACTGGACATTGTTGATGCTGGAATGGTCAAATGGAGAAACACTGATTCAATCTACATTGACTTGTACTGTAGTATTGGCCGCACCAATTCTGTGCACCATCTCCACAACAAAGGGCAAACATCTAGACTAGACTCTTCCCTCGTTATATATAAATTTGTATATTACATGGCGCATTCTTGCAGTCATCATTGCAGTATGCCCTAACATTTTATCCCAAATTATACTAATAAAAATACATTTGACTATATCATGTCCAAATGACATATCACCATTTTCTGTTTTTATGATATATAGTATGACTGATTGCTCGATGTTTATTGATATTCATCATATACAAATTGTTCATAATATGATGCAAATTTATCCTTGAGCCTATTTTTGCAAAATGTTCATAAACCTATTTCAAAACATTTTCACTTTATATCGAAGTGGACGCTGCTATGCACGTGATCTAACAAATATTTACTAATAACAAAATATATTGATGAATTCCATACAAGCCTTTTCTTTAAAAGTTGTACAGTGTAGCATTAATTCCTAACAAATTGTCTGTATTCTACTAATACTAAATTCTAATTCAATGTCAGGTTTTTGTGCATTGTAAGTGTTGCAACTGCTTTGTGTTGAAAGTGTAGTGGAGCTCGAGATGCACTTCCTAATTGCAATTGATTACAGTCAGTGATTGCATTCATTGTGTACAAAAGTATGCGGGCTGCTCGCATTTGACTCCAATCGATTGCAATCAACACTGGGAGGTTGGATCTCCAGCTCATCTCTATATGAGGCAAGGGCAGAGCATGATGCAATCAATGCTGGGCCCCTGCATTTAGGCATAGATCAGAACCTCATGTAGAAGACTAAAGAACTCAAGTGTGTTTCTCTTTCTATCTGTCGTTGGCAGGGACTTGGCAAAGAGGTGAGGAATGTGTTCACTGAATGTTTGTTTCTGTATTGTTTCATCTGTAGTCGTATGATAATACCTTACCGTACTGATGCAGTCAGTATTAGACCATTGAGCACGGCCATACATACACACATAACACAGTAGGCAACTAGTCGAGTCGTATGTACAGTCGCACCCCATGTACATAACGTCCCTCAGTGTATACATCGGTGTATGTCGCTGCTATAACCAGTGTTGGAATTAAGCCCTCTTCAAAAGAGGGGGCCTGGTATGAGTAAGGTCACCCCCCCCCCCCCCCCCCCCATCAACCCCAGTATAGATATTTGGCCTACAGTGAGAAAATAACCAGGGTTATTACCAAGAATCCCATCTTCAAGTTTGTTATTGAGTATTTAAAAAAAAGATTAAGATACAAACAGCCCTATATGTCATGAATATAGATAGCCTGTTCTCTAATCAATGAATTTAATATCAACGAAGCACATGAGAAATGAGATGTTTCCTTTTATTTTGGAAGCCCCCCCCCCCCCCCCCCCCCACTCCTACTCTGCCCTCACCAATTATGTGATAGACAATATGAAAGCCTATGGTGAACGAAAGAATTCTTCTCTCCATACCCCATCTCCATAGTTCATTGTCATTCTAGTAAATTATGAAGAAGTACACTTAAAAGGGTCTGTCCCTCCACTCCTCCCCCCTCCTCCTTCTCCTCGCACCCCTCCCCCACTCACCACCACCACCTGTTAATTCCAACATTGGTTGCAGACTGTAGGGCTGTGCCATATAGCGTGCTGTGCTTATGAATGTACCGGTAGCTGTTTCTTTTAAATGCGAGTTTAATAAGCAAATCCTCTAAAACTGTCATCTAGTTCATTTAAAGTACTTGTACTGATTCCCCCTATCAATGTGAAATATATATCTTAAATTCTTTATTAATTTCTTTCATGTTTTATTGTTTTGTGAGTTTTGTATTTGTCTTTTTATATTTGCAACTGATTGTTTTTCATTGTTTCTTATTTGGATCTGCTCAAGTATTGGATATCAATGAATATTATGAATAGGACAACTAAAAATGGATTTTGATCATTTAAAGCCATTTTGCGTCTGTATTAACTCAAATCCAAAAAGACTTTGAGCACATTTAAATTGGATTATTTGCTGTACTACCTATAAATCAAAACAAAATTAATTGTAGGAAGCCCTTAATACCCCCTTCTCAGAAAATGTAGATATTCAATTTGTATAAGAATTGGTAAGAAGAATGCAATTTTTGGCTCGTCATGGCACAGCCCTACTCACTGAGCCTACTGGGCTTGTTCTGTCATTTTTGTGTGGGTTGAATAATCACACATAATTAATCTATTGGCCGTACAAGAAGAGTGAACATGTCGACGGCAAGTGCACAAATTCACACTACATGACACTCTATGACATAGGAGATCATATGACTGTATTTACGTAGAAGAAAAGAAGAAGCACTTTTTTTTGGGATGAGGAATATCTGTATTCTGTTGTGTAAATTATTTTCTGCACTTAGTATTATAGATACTATGACGCGTATTTGTTTTATGTCATGTAAAAATACAATCATTTTGCTGCACATACAGTGTAGTATTATAAATTATATATGTGTCTTCAAAATAGACTTTAAAATAGGATTTAAGCAACAACAAAAAAAGATGTGAATTTCTATCAACAGGTTTAGTCTCTCTCATCATGTTGGTCTGATGATAAGGGGTGTGTAATTTAATGTCTTACACGACAGGCTTAACTGACTGCTTCTGGTACACTGCTAGTGTTTAAGACAGAGATTTCAAAGATTTACCAGTTGTTTCACGTTGGATGATTTGCATCATGAATCTACAGCTTATTAGACACATGTGCATGTCTCAGCATACAGATTGTAGTTTTTTTTTTCACAGTTTGCTTCCTCAAGATATCACATCAAGCTGTTGGAGCTATTGCCATGAGCTTTTGGGATGGTGCTTGTGCTTTTGCAACTTGTAATTTGCTTTAAAGGGATAGTTCACCCTGAAGTTAATTCGGTTTCAATAAAAGTAGAAACGTGAAAGGAACATATTAGTGAAGGTTTGGTGAAAATCCATCAAAGGATAAGAAGGTTATGATCTTTTAAAATGTTAATTTTGTGATGTCACATCTGAAGGCCTCTCCCTAATGTTGTGCACAATTTTTTTTGGAAATGTCCATTTTCTCAAAAGGATATGCATGATTCTATCTGAACACAAAGCATTCCTTCATCAAAAACAGAAAAGGTGCAACTAATGGAATCATACAACACCCAACATATGGGAGAGCACCTCGCATGTGACATCACAAAATTGAAAATTCAAAAGATCTTAACTTTCTCATCTTTAGACAGATTCTTGTCAATTTTACACTTATATGTTTTCATATTTCTGCTTTTATTGAAACCAACTTAAGTTTAGGTGGACTATTCCTTTAAAACAGCTTGGGAGGTATTCTGAAAGAAATACACATCAAAAACTGTCTTGGCTGTTGGTATTTTGGATAACTGACTGAAGTCAAGAGCTGTACCAATAAGCCAATCACAGTTAAGGATTGTAGGGGACTTATGTCAAAAATTACATCAAAACCAAAAAGTTCATTTTCAGAATACCACCAATGTGCTGCAAGAAAAAAAAAAAGATATACAGTATCAATTGTTCACAAAGTACAATAACAGTCTCACACGATAACTGTTATAAAGACACTTATTGGTACCCCCCAAAATAACCTCCCTTTAGAATAATTGAATAGTGTTAAAACCTCTAATCCTTCATGCATTATGCATATTAAAACAAGATGCAAAATGCATTTTAATTAGAACATCGAAAGTAATGCCAGATTCATTGTTCAGCCACAATTTCCTTATTTGCATATAAATGTCCCGGAAATAGCTACTTCCCGTTGTAGTTTAGTAAATAAAAATCAATGTCTTCTCATATTATTATCCATTGACACCATGACTTGACCTAAGAGATTGAACAGAGTTGATTAGATTTAATGGAATACGATAACACAAGGTGGAACCAAATCTGCGCTTTATTATTTTGCATGCAGTATTTGAACTTCACATTTAAGCCTGCATAAATTGATATGACTGTGAATGTGGAGGCAAGGTCCTATATTATTGTGATCGGCCGCGTATTTCCTCAATTATGAAAACACCCTTTCTTGTAAGCCTCTTGTTTATGGCATTGATTGATGTCGACACTTTTGCTTTTAGTTTCTAGACTATTCACACACACACATATAATATCCATATTGATACACCAATAACACAGCCACACACAGATAGGGATATATAACCGCAGCATAATTGATATACCATGATAACGGGGTGAATATTTACAATATGGCACTGTCCTATCATGTCACTTGAGTGATGAGATGATGAAAGGAGTCATTTTCAGTTTCAATTGTTTGAGATGGTGAGGTCCTTTTGATGTGACAAATTGCAGGCGTTGTATGTATGGTTATGAGAAAAACTTTCCACTTCCTCTAGATTCAAGACACTAGTATGCACTTTACATAAAAGTCAAGGGAAAAGCCCTTGACCGCCATTAGTACTGAATCCACAGTATATGGTCTAATATTTGTTATCAGGATTGTATATAATAACCATCTCCCTCCCTATATTTGTTTGCTGGTTGTCTGTGTGTGTGTCCCTATCTTTCCATATTCTCCCATAAAACAATGACAAATTATAGGTTGATTCATGCATTCATGGAGCCTTACTATTACTTTGCATTACCCCTTCCTTCCTTGTCTGTGTCTTCTTCTTCCTCCTCCTCCTCCTCTTCTTCTTCTTCTGCTCCTCCTCCTCCGCCTAGTTCTTGTTTTTGTTCTTCTCGTTGTTCTTCCTCCTCCTCCTCTTCTTCTTCTGTCCATCACTCTCTGTCTGTCTCTGTATCTGTCTCGCACTGTCTCTCCCTGTCTCTCTGTCTCTGTCTTTCTCTGTCTCTGTCTCTATCTCTGTCTCTGTCTCTGTCTTTCACTGTCTCTGTCTCTGTCTATCTCTACCTCTCTTAATTTCACTGTCCCCCTCCTTCCCTGTCTCTGTGTCTCACCCTTTCTTCCTGTCTGTCTATCTTTCTCTTTCCTTCTCTCTATCCTTTTTGTGTCCTTTTCCCCCTTCTTTCTTTTGGTGAAGAGAAGTATGTATGCAGAATGTAACTTCACTCAATGCGCACAACAAATTTGAAAACCCTTCACAATAGTAATTTACCACAAAGAAACACATAATTTATCACTAATAACATTTATATAATTCTCAAACTATGAGGAGCACAGTACTTTGTTACGTTTGCTTGTATTCCCCGACTTCTTTTCAGCTTTTCAGCCTTGTTTATCTCTTCCTGCACAGTGCATATACATATTGTGATTACATTCACAGTTTGTTTTTAATTCTTGGTACGAAATTTCTCCGCATACTATGATTTATAAAGACATATATTCTGCACAGTCCTACACATAGCAACAATAGATACAAACCACGTTTTATTCAGTTTTCAAACAACTCTAGCTGTTTGCCAAAGAATTAGTGCTAAACTCATCATGAAAGTAGCGATATTTAGCTGAGAAGCGAGTTTGATGTGTTAACAGATCTTTTTTTTCTGATCAGTGACATATACTTTGTTCAGAAGAACAAAGCTTGTTAAAACAATTTTAGTGGTCATTCCAGAGAGTATGTAGTGCCATTTTTATTTTAAAACATATATATATTGTAGATATTTTGGCAGCCATAATTGCTGCCTCATAAAACTATAGTTCCTCTATACAGAAATATATTGTCGTATCCTCTTGAAAGAGGAAGTAAAGTGTAGAGTGGGAAGTGTTTGAAACAGACTAGACTATACCGACCTTTAAAGGTAGCGTGTCCAATTTGCAGCTGTCTCCAAAATCTGAATAACATTGCATGAAACACAAGGCCAATATATCAGTCCAGTTTGTGAAAAATAAAGTAGAATAGTGACGTAAGCTGCTTTAATTCAGTCCATGGACTGCCATTGTGGATTATTTTCAATACACACCATTTATTACAACTAGCCAAGGAGTCAAGGAACCCATGAATAACACAATTCTTTGTAGATAATATTTACGGTTCAGCTTCTTTTTCAAATTCAAATGAAAGTTGGAGTGAACGGTGACATTTTTAACAGCATATGTATTCATATCTTGTCATACAACTGATGTGTCTGTGCAATATTAAAATGATGAGATATACATGTTAATAAATCAGAAGATTTTGCATGGACTTGACTATACATGAAAAGTGACCCAACAATAACAAACTTAGGAGTTTAACAGTAAAAAACATTCACAACTAACAGTCAGGTTTCAATACCTTGATTTTGAGGGAACTTGATGGTTTATTGATGACAAAATGTCTGTTAAACAAATAGCGACCAGCTTGTTAAAGTTTGACAGGAACAGGGTCTTAACTGATATCACTTGCCTTTGCACATGACTCCTTCAATATGACATATAGTACATGAAAATACCCATTCCTGTATCAGACAGATTGAAAGAGCTGTAGTTCCCTCTATCATCATTTCTTCAACCAAACAGGCAATTTACTTGACTTCATACCTTTTTCACTAATTCATTCTACACAATTAAGATTTTATGTTCATTTATTCATTAGTTTTCTTTGGTGTAGATATGATTTTAACCCTTTCAATCCCTGGGGAGCATAGAAAGCGCAATAACTTATGCGCTTTTCAAGGTTTGGTACTGAGGTAGTTAAGGAAATGTTCAGGATGAAGTGCTTTTAATATATAGTAATATAAGGGAAATGATTGACAATTACGTATTTCTGTTCAAACTCTTTTTCCTACAGCCAGGCTCTTAATGGCTTAATGGACTTATATGTCAAGTGTATCATTAATTTATTAATGTTTCTGATGGAAGGAAGCAATCAAGCTCGTGTTTTTGTACTAGTTGAAAACTTTAAAGTAAGAGCACAAATTGAACTGTATCAAAACATTGAACAAAAAATATTCGACAAATTATTGTTCAAATATTTCTTTGTGGCCATGGTTTGACATTCGTTTTGTTTAAATTGTTCTCTATAAAGTCCAATCTATTAATTCTCTGTGTGGCTTGCAAGTTATGTGCTCTATTGGATTTGTGCGCTGTACTAATGCTAAAATATATTAATGGCATACACAGAGTTAAATTATATCAGTCTTATGTTTTGTTTTGGGGATGTTATTAGTGATAAAATGCTGTTTCATAATTTGAACTAATTTTTTATATCCAATTATGTTGGTATTTGACAACATATGGGGCTGCTGGTGCTTTAACCTATGTATGATAACATTACAGGTATTGATGCAATGAACTTTAAAGGGATAGTTCACCCTGAAATTGAGTTTGATTCAATACATATGAAAGAAACATATTAGTGAAGGTTTGATGAAAATCTGTCAAAGAATAAGGTAGATATAATCTTTTAAACTTTTAATTTTGTGTTGTCACATGCGAGATGTTTTCCGATATGTTATGTACTCATTTTTTTGACAATGTTGATTTTCTCTGAAGGATCTACATAATTTTATCTGTGCATTAGATGAATCATTAGAAACATTTTTTTGTACACATACATGTACCTCAATCATCAAAAAAAGAAAAGAAAGAGCAACATATGGAATCATACAGCACACAAGGTATGGGAGAGCATCTCGCATGTGATGTCACAAAATATTTTAAAAGATCATAACTTATTTATTGATGGATTCTCATCAAAACTTCACTTAATATGTTTCTTTCATGTTTCTGCTTTTACTGAAACCAATTTAACTTTAGGGTGGCTTATCCCTTTAAGGTAGGAGGTAGAGATTGTGAGATTCGCAGTCAGGGCAGAGTTTTTCTCCCATGACCACATGTCCTATTCTTGTTTGTCTTCAAGGGCCCTGTTGCATAAAACTTACCATTAATGGTAACTTCCATCAATGGTAACTATCATGGTAGCACTACTCAACAGCCAATCAAATCCAAGGTTTCCATAGAAGTTGCCATTGGAAGCAAAGTTACCATCAATGGTAACTTTTGTGTAACAGGGTCAAGATCAGAGGGAGGATATCATCTCAAAGAGATGAAATTGTAGAAATCAAACAAGAACTGGGCCCTGTTGCATAAAACTTATCATTAATGATAACTTTGCCACCAATGGCAATTTCTATGGAAACCTTGCATTTCATTGGCTGTCAAGCAATGTTACCATGGTAGTTACCATCGATGGCAGAGTTACCATTAATGGTAAATTTCATGCAACGAGGCCCTGGACTCATGGTGATGACAAAACCATTCTGCCATGATGCCTGTTTCCGTAATCATTTACCACTCCTATCCCTTATCTTTAAACTTTATTTCTTCTCACTCTGTCTGGAGAATTTGATTTATCAATCTGAAATCCCCCCTCCTCCCTCCCTGCTCTGTTCTCATTTCTCTGTCTCCCCTTTCTTCTGTGTCACATTCTGCAACTTGATATAAACTGTCATTCCCTTATTATTTATGAATGCATTTGACATTTCATGGTCATATTTTTCTTACTCTATATGCAACCACCTGTATAATTCTGTATAATTTCGTGATCTCTTTTCATCTTTCCTTTGCCTTTTGACATGTGACATCTATTTCTCTGTTTATCATCCTCATGATCCTTAATGTATGAATTATTGAATAAAAATATAACCTTGGTTTTTGCCTTCATCTTTTCTTGCCCCCACCTTACTCACCTGTATCTTGTGTCCCCACCCTGTCTTTGCTGTTGACTAACCATCGTTCTACCTACCTTCCCACCCCACATTGCTTCCGTCCCTCGTCCCGCCCCGTCCCGCCCCGCCCGCCTCTCACACCCCCACTACTACCACTACCACCACCGCCACCACCACCTGTTCCCTCCGCCCCCCTGTCAGGAGGAATCCAGTGGGATCTCGCGCCCCACCAGCAGCCTCAAGATGAAAATCCCACACACTCCATCCTTTAAGCGCAAGGTATCCTGGTCATGGCTAGTCCAATCATCCTCACGCCCAAACCGGGCGTGATCGATAAATCTAGAACAGTTTCTTTCACTGGTGCACGTTACAGACACCTTACCGTAACATTAGGCACAGCACAGCTTAAAGGACATTTATAGAAAAACAACATTTAGTCTTAATTTCTTTTGCTACCTTTTGGGGATATTAAAGGTAAAACTCAAAACCAGATACATCTCTTTCTCAAAATTGAGAGTAACATAAATCAGCATTAGAATTAGCATACATTACTTATTCTGCTGAATGATTTTTAAAAAGGCGATTGATCTGCTTGAAATAGAAAAACTGCACTGCAGATTTTAGAACATTTAAATGCCCCTTTGAGATAGAAGTTAGATAAATGGTAGTTAAGCATTTTCAAGTCAACTTTAGTGAGTAGTTTAAGCAGAAATGATCAAAAGTTCACTTTAATTTAAGTGATTGTGACATCTCATTGTTTTTACCATCATCATGACCAGAGCATGAGAAGGAACCAAAATATAAAATATCCTCAAATAAAAGAGGAGAAAATGGCACAACAGAGAAAAAGAACATAAAGAGAATGGTTCGCTCTAGCTTTTTTTTCACAAGCCAAACTGTGATTAGATTAATACAAATGTCATTGTGCAGACTGTAAGAACTTGGCTTAACCTCATCCAGATTAAAGAATGTAACATATTCAAGCTGGTTTTCTAATCCTTGCCTACATTGTTTGGCTTTGATGCTGTGCCTAGATGACTGTATGAAAGAAAGAAAGAAATTGCACCTTGTCTCGCTGTTTGACCGTTTGACCGTTTGACCGTTTTGACCTGTGCCACAGTGAGATTGTGCATGGATTTTGCATGGCTGTTTGCTTCACCAGGATTCCACACATTAAACCCGTCATATATTCACGCCTTATCTTCACACAATATACTGAATTGACAATTGATGTGTATTTTCCCTTTGATTGGTTAAAATCGTTTGAATGTTCATAAAAAAAAATAAAAAATATGGTTACAAGCCAGAGAAGATTCCATACAATATGTCTGGGATATGCTCACTAAATATCTTTACTACAATATTGTATGAAAAGATAGTTGTTCCTTTGATTACACACATATATATATTTGATGCATACTTACATTGAATATAGAGATGTATATGTTTCAAATGAACATATATGCTTCCCTTGTAGGTTGTAATGTTTGTTTTTACAAATGGCTCCAAGTCTAAGAGGATAAAGGAAATATCTTCTAGCAATACTGGAATTGAAACATATTAAATGAAAGGAATTCAGAATTGTGTAAAAGCACATCTTTAGGGATTGTAATATAGTCATCGCGCTCCCTCGGATCACAACATAAATCTATTTAAGGAATAATTGGCTACTATTAACATGTTCTGTCACTCTAAAACCACAAGAAAAACAGGAATCTGATCACACACAGCTAGTTGATATGTTGGTCTTGTTTGTTTGGTAGCACCTTTTCATAACTGTTCACTGTTTCTTGAAATGATTTTGTTTGAAGGCATGCTACTGCATAATGCATGTATGCATATAAAGTCATGAATGTTGGATCCTTGCACCTTGTTATTATTTGTGAATGCCAGTAACCTTCTTTAATATCTTGTAGCAATTCTACAATACTGTTCTGTCTATATCTCTTTAACAATACCTATCTCTGATACAAGTGTGGCAAATAGATATTGAGTAATTTTAACCCCCATCTGCCCATAACCTGAGAATGCCATAGACACGGTATATGGCTTATTGTCCTTTGGTCTTTGAATGGGCGTGCACTGCTTTGAGCAACGGATACTGGTATCAGGACCGCACACCACAGAGCATTTAACTTTGCACCCTTGCACAGTGTCAGGGTGAAGGCAATCTCACTTCTCAGAGCTTAAAAATGACCTTATACAGGAGTGGACACTCGTATATTAACGATATGCACGGGAGCGGGTCAAGTACTTTGTCATAAAGAATTCTTTTGTCACAGATTACTGAACACATTGGCCAAAATTCACTAAAGGATATTAGATTTAGACCATAGTTTGAGCAGATTTTGTACCATATGAACAAATGAGTGCACTTGATTTATACTGTAGCTCTACACTTCAAAAAAAGTCCAATAATGAACCTACACATTCCACGGAAAGCACCCTAGGCAAAATCCATTCCTTTTTTTTAACCTTCTTGAAGTGTACGCGCTAACAAAATTTGCTTGACATGGTGTAAATCTAAGATTCCTCTGTGAATTTGGCCATAGATTTGCACATGCATAATTTGAAATTGGGACTAGGGAAATTGCCTAGTTTTAACAAAATCTAGTTGTACATGTATCTGTGCTCGTTACAGTGGTAGTGGACTGTACTGACATACAGTACACTTTAAAGTATGTGCACATGCACACACACAGACACACACAAGTCAACACGGCATATATACATGAATGTACACATGCTCACTTTGAAGCAGTATATAAAAGTCAATTGTTTGTGATATTGCTGTTGACAAAACTTCCTTTGACGTGTATATTACACACGTATGTTTGAATACCTCACAATGCTCTCAACTGGCTGTATAACGTAAAACCAGCAAAGAGCTTCATCAATGTGAATAATCTACTACACAAGAGCACTTCTATTCTTCTTCAATGTCTGTTATGATTTAAAATGTCTCATTGTTCATTTTCTCTTTGTTCTCTGTTTGTGTTGTGATTGTCGTGTCTCTGTTTCTGTGGCACAGGTACAGCTCAGACGAAAGGTGTGTGAGATACCCATTTTTTTATTTATTTTTTTTTTACTTCCCTTTCACTTTTTTTGATATATTTCTTTATTCATATGAACCCTTGATAGAATGACTACTGACCAGACATGAAGTGCACTATTTATACCAAGTGTCGTAATTAATGTGGACGTGTTTAGTTGCAATAATTGTTGGGGTTTTGTTTTGGGATGCACACATCGATTCACGGTGGTCAAGTGCCGGTAGTCAGTTTATATGTATGCCATCATATTATACCTGTGGGTTGTAAGGGGCAGGCAGTTTATGCTTCAATGCTAGCACAGTATTGCATGCGCTGAATATGTTTGCTAGATACATGTATGTGTCTGTTATACAAACACATTTGCAGCACAGGTTGACTATTAGGGGGCTTTCATGTGCAGTGGTGCTGGGCTTTGTATTTCAAATTAAAGTGAAAAACAGAAAAAAAACTGTACACACTCAAGATTTTCCTTTTTAAACAATGCAGATATACCAGTGTAATTTACCAACAGATAGGTTGGAGACCTCATACAAATGAATTTAGTCATGTGCCGTTCAAGCCCAACACATTGCATTGATATGACGGGATACTGGGGCTTCGGTAGATTCCATATTTGATCAGATTGTTGTTGATATTGATAACTTAAAGAAAAATCCCCTAATCTTAAAGTTTCTACATGCACACTTCATTTGATCATCGCTGTGATGACTAAGCTTGTTAGATGCGGATGGACTTCCGCGGAGCATCGTGACATTTGGATTGAATGGATGATCATCATCGTGAGGTATCGAGCGGCATGGGCATTTTTCTTTTGTGCAGCTCCGGCTGCGATGCATCAATGGCTCACTGCCAAGTTTTACGTCAGCACATGTTGAGACGTTTAGGAAGCAGTCGTGCACGCATGCTTTAGCTTGATACTGAGACGCAAGGCAGTCCATCGTATGTTCTTTCGGATGCAAAGGGCTATGATTATCATAATCGTACGACTGATATATTTCTCATACAATCGATATCGATCGTAAATCTGTCTGACAAAGAACCTACGATTAATATCAATCGTAACTTGCAATTGATATTGATCATAGCTTGTGTGGATCTTCAGTAACTTCACGATTGATTGCAAAATTGTTCTTAGGCCTGGGCGCTGTATCACAAAAGAGTGAGTTGCAATCTATTACAACTCCCCGTATCACAAACCATCACTACTATCTATTGCAAGTCCAGGCCTATGCATGATTTTTGCAATCAGTTGTATAGTGATGATAGATCCCCACAAGCTATGATCAACATCTTTCATAGGTTCATTGTGATACGATCGATATCAATCATTCGATCAATATATCAAATGTATGATTGATCTATCGATCGTACGATCAATTGTAGCCCTTTGGTGATACAGGCCGCGGATCGGCTTAGCGCTGGACTGCATCCATGCACGGTTTGCGAGATTTAGCAATTCATTTCCACACATGGACTACATCAGAAACAGCCCGCCTTAAAGTGTTTTCTGATTGCGATATGCATGTCCAAAAAGTGCTGCGAACATTGCTTGGGGTCCATCAGCAGTATGATACTTTGGTTTTTCTAGCTGTGAGAATCTGGTTGTTCTTATTCAAAATCTGTTATTGTCCATGTTAGTTATTTTGGGAGTATTCGCTGTATGCGCAGAGTATTGGATAATGTATCTCCAATATCTACCAGTCCAAGTCCATGTTAGTTCTTCTGGGGTTTTTGCTGTATGCGCAGAGTATTGGATAATGTATCTTCAATATCTACCAATCCTGTTGCAGCAATGTGTATGTATATTGTGCAGAAGTGTTTGCCAGTTAAACGGCTATATATATTCACTGGCTCACTGTTTGTGGTCCTTGTACATTGTCCATCTAGCCTATCAATACTAGCCAGAGCCCTATGCTTCTACTCTGCAAGCCACTTTCCTATCAAAAAGACAGAAAGATGAAAAGCAAAACTTGCTGTAACTTCCAATAAATCAGTCCTTTTCAAAATGTGATTATTGCTTTAGCGCACTTCATAAAATGTAGCTTCTTCTTTCAAGCGTCTTAGAAAGCTATAAACCTATGTAGAGAGTATTGTTTAAGTCTCTCATTCCCATTTAGCCAATATCAAGCTGTTAGCCAATTGAAGGAGGTTTTGAAAGCCTGGTAATGAAAGGTTTAAAGCTTAGATAGAGGCTTATTAAAGCCGTGCTACACAAATTTGTGTCTGCTTCACAACACACTGTAAATATTATCTTTGGAATGTACTGAAGCAAGTTATAAACTGGATAAATCAGACCTCTAGACACTATTGCATACAGCTATACAATTATTTCAACTTATAATGATCACAATCTCTTTTGAAATGATGAATACCAGAAGCCTTAGAACATCTAGCTATTGTACGTAGTAGGTTCAGTGATTTTTAAAGTTATTTGCAGCTTAAGTTGATAAAGTGTAGAGTCTAGTCAAGCTACTTGCATAACTTACAGTGAGTGTTACTCCTTTTAAACAGTCAAGTATTGTTCTGGTTGCCATGGAAGTTACAATCAGTGACAAGTTCAAGTATGTAGCAATTGCAGTAGATGTACAGCAATTGGTACCATGGGTCCAGAAGCAGCCAATGAGCTCTCAGCACCGGAGCTGTTGCGTTGATAGTTACCATCAATGATGAGTTACAATAGTTGGAAAGCTATTAATTATGCAACATGTTGTCTAATGGGTTTGCCAGGGATTGATCTGTCAAGAAAAGTCCACTATGTTGCGAAATTTAGGTTGGGAAAGTTTCACCGATCAGCACAACTATATTTTGCATCATCAGAGCATTTATGCTGAGTAGATTAGTGTGAATGTAATTCAAGGGAACCCAAAATATGTTTTTTTGTATTGGCCATTTTGATTATAAAAAATGGTGGCTGATCTTGTAGTTCTGTGCAAATGCCTCCATCGATTTTTCAGTTTTTCCATGCTTTAATGACTGCCAAAGTATTGCACCAACAATCACTGACAATTTTCCTCAAAAATATAGAGTGGACTTTGGGTTTTGACCTTGGGCTTTGTGGTAGCACTTTGTTGCTGGAGTTTGTATCTTTTGTAAGAGGCGATTAATATGCTCTCTGTGGCACCGAAGCTATTGAAGTGAATTTAGCATCGATATATATTTCAACATAGTATTGTCTTCTTGGGATGGGTATAAACGTAGTAATCTGGTCGTGTGTTGTTAGTGGAGTCAAGTTAAAGCATGTGTTAGATTGGGCTTGATCTTCACGCTAGGATGATTGCCAAGCAGATTGGGATGTACCAGGATACTAGGGCACATAAAAAACATCAACGATTAAGGAAGGAAATGGAATCCCTGAACAAAGTAGCTTTAGTTTTGTTACTCGTGTTACTAATCGATTGATCACCCAGTGAAGATGGGCTATTTTTGTCATTTTTATAGTGAGTGATGCTGGTAAAACGCCATGTATCATCCACTAGTAAGGATTAAAGGGTCTAATATTTCCCCTCCCCCTTGCCCAACCTACATGGTTTTATGATAGTGAGGCCTGTTTCTTTGGGTGCTTTCACACTTCTCCAATAATTTATCAAAGTTGTAGGCGCTATTGTTTGATAGAATAGAACTTCTTGTAATTTGCTTTCATACCATTAATATCCCTGTGACCTCAGAAACATGGCCATATTTTTTAAAAAGAACCTACTAAGTAAACAGGTATTTTACATCAGGGACATTGCTACAACTTCGCTTTAACAAAATGGTATTTTTAGATCGGGGTAGAGAACACGATCAGAAAGTCCCAGGTATTTTAAGATTCATACCATGTATACAATCATATTGCCTCAGGCTGCCTGTCTGTTCTCAGCTTAGCAAGCTCCACATAGCATGAAAGTAACTTGGAACCAAGCAAAGCCTCCGTCAGTGAAAAGGCCGCCGTGGACGACGCGATTCTGCAGTCGTAAGGAGCTACGACCGGAAATGGACATCACCGTGATCTGGTCCTGCATGTCAGCCAGTTGCAGAGTCGTACGACTGTTTGGATCGCGTCGTCTGTGGCGGCCTTGACAATTGTTTTCCCGATATTACCAACCGATATATATCCCTTCTCTCCTTCCCCATCGTGTAGAGACCACTATCGTTCTTCCAGGTACGTTTGCATCCTGGAAAGATATGGCAACATTCTTCCCTTTCTTTCTTTGAGTGGATTTCTTGAATTTTTTTGCTCTTAAAAAGTTTGTTACTTTGACGATCTTGCAAGCTAGTGGTGTTCTTGGAGTAGTGTGTAGAGCTGCACAAATGCATCTCTGTGCATTTGATTTTTTTTTTTTGTCATCAAAAGTTCTGCATATTTGATTGGAGGCCACCATTATCATATCTTCTCCCCCGTCTTTGCTTGTGCCTTCCCAACATTCATCCAATCATTTCATGTCGATGGAGAAAAGCTTGCGTGCGGATGAACAGTCAAACCTATATCGAATTGAATTTAAGGCGTGAATGATATTTGCTGTGAAGTGTTGATACTCAGAGTTTAATCCAAGTTTGATAGATATGAAAGGTTTTCATTAACATATTTTGTAGTGAAGAACATGTAGTGGAGAAAAAAACATGTAACTGTAAATGCAATTTACTAATGGTTTATAAGAAACTGACCAGAAAGTGTATTGATGAGATACTTTAATTTGTTTATTGGGAGTGTGACCTTTATGGAACTATTGACAAAATGCTTTAGATGATAAATTAATTGAACGATTTGTTTGACTGAGTTTGAAACTCATTGAAGTGGGATTTTCTGCACTGCTAGTGTGAACAAGAATAACGCCAAGGATTGAGAGTGCAAACTTTTCCAGCATCAACAGAACAGACATACTACTAGGAGTCTGTCACACATACACTAATCATTACAATGCCATTTACATGTGGATACATAAATGCTGTGTACTTTGCTTTTTAGAAAACCAGTTTTTGCCATTTATGGATTGCCGGCTACTTGTATCATGAAGTGTTAGGCATGGGGAAAGCTATGCTCATAATATCACTATGAATAGCAAAACATAAACATCCCCCTTTGATCATAAGTGAACATAGTTACTACCTTCTTAACTGTGAAACTTCACTATCTGTAGCCTTGGCAGTGACATTAGTAGAAAAATACTGACAGGCAAGTGTAAACTTTCCAGTTGAAGTTATATCATAACATGGAATTCTTACTCACAGATCTCCCATTGGTTTCTGTGCTGGGCATAGTGATAGCAAGAAATAATTGTAACTATAAACTTGTACATATTCTGTACCAAAGAGCAAATCTGAATAGAATTAACTTTTCCTCTTCCTGGCACTAATTATAGAATCTAATCATAGAACATAACAAGCCCAAACAAACAATGCACTGGTTTGTAATGATGGGTTGTATGCACTTCACCCATCCCGTTTTTCTCTCATCCACCCCTCTTTCCAAACCCCTCTTCATCACCTCCCCCCCCCCTTCCCCCTTCCCCCTTCCACCACCACCTTCTCCATATGCCTTGCATTGCATCTTGACTACCACCTGTTCTTTCCTGTCCCTCCCTACTCCCCCCCCCCCCCTCCCCCTCCTTCTCCAACCTTAAACCTTGACATGCTCACTGATTCCGGCCCTTACCTAAACCTGCCTGTCTCTGCAATCCCTCTTCCTTGCTCGTCAAATCTAACACATAACCTGAGTTAATAGTAGAGAGAAGTCCGCATTCATGGGGAGTTAGAAAATGCTCACTGGCTGCCCACAGACTTTCAGTCTGATGTCCGCATACACATTAATACACTGTGCGGCATTGCTGTCTGATTTGCTCATGAAAGTCGCAAGTGTTCACAGGTAATGGGTACGAAATTTTGGTTGCTCAACCCGGACCTGTCACTGTACAGATACGGGCCCTGTTGCATAAAATTTACTAGTAATGGCAATTTTGCTACCAATGGCAATTTCTATGGAAAACGTGAATTTGATTGGCTGTTGAGCTGTGTTCCCATGGTAGTTACCATTGATTGCAGAGTTACCATGAATGGTAAGCTTAAGGCGACAGGGCCCAGAACATAGACTAATCAACTCTTTGCACTTCCCCATGAATTGCGGCTGTAATCTCCCTTACACTCTCTCAGTACCAACCAATCATAGTCCCATGTCAATAACAACACCCTTTATTGCCTATGGGACTATTAAAGAGGTTTGATACTGTGTATGTATGTCTTGTGACCATAGCTAGTTTTGAGTGCCAGCGTCAGTGCCAGCGTCAGCTCTGTGCTCTGGCACTAACACTAGTACTACTTTAGTCTGCCATGCATCCTTCTGTGATAACTTTTTTCAATCCATCGCTAGAGATGATAGAAATGTGATGGCATCTTCTCTTTTCTTTATAGTTGCATCTTGGCTCGTGATTTTACAGACTTCGGCTTTTGTTTAACAAAGCGTGCTTGGCCTCAGTACAGAGAGAAAATAAATTACATGAATACATCTCACACATTTCAATTGATACTGTTACTTCAATACAATATCATAAATAAAGTATATATACCACAAATTAATAAGCAGGTGCATATTGATTTTTCTAATCAATGTTAAATATTTCAAAAGAGCAACATATATTGAAAAAATATTTCTGATATATGCTTTCATATTACCATATATGTATATAGTATATAGACCTATAAAGCATATGTGCAATGATCCAATATGGCGTAAAATTTAGACAATACACACATGTACAAATATACATCAACTCTATTTCTATTTCCTTTGAGTATAATATAAGTCTAAAAAAGAACTTTGAGTATGTGATGTGTTTGGTATGTTATCTACAAATATATCGACAATAAATATTTGAACATGTTTATTCTCATGTTGAGATGACACATTTCTCTATAGAAGGTTTCTTCTGACAGATCTAGTCTGTTCTATCTGCTCTGTAGTGTAGAAGTCACACACTAGCTCACTCACTCTTCAATCTTTCTGAATAAAGCACTGCCATAGCGCGAATGAAAAACCTAGTACCGTAGTACTCTACACCACGATCACATTACAAATGAATATGTCTGTATACCTCACGGCATAGAATAGTTTTTCATTCTTTATATCTTGGAAAGCATGAGTTTTATTCCTACTCTACCTACAAAAAAACAAAAAACTACTGTACACCACAATCACTTTACAAATAATTATGTCTGTGTACCTCACTTCATAGAATAGCTTTTCAATCTTTATATTATGAACAGGGTGAGTATTATTTTGCATCCGGCTCAATTTAGACAGATATAATCCAGTTCTTCTTCTACAAAAGACACAAACTTAGAACATATTCTTACGCTTAAAAAAACAGCTCTGTGTAGGCCTGTATGTGATGTTTATGATGTACGATCTTGTGAGTTAAGTTTGGTATCTGAAATGGGGCTACTATTATTTCATGCTGCATCTATAATTTCTGTTTGCACGAGTCGAGTTGTGGGTGGCATCCTCGTCTGCATGGTAAGACTAGTTATGTGGTGTATGCTGCGCCGTTTTGTGGACTCGCACAAGAGCTGCCAACTACTGTATACGCCATATATTTCGCGAGTCTAATTTTTTTGTGAATCAGGATTATTGATAATTTCATGAGTGGTTAAATTCGCGATCATGGAGTGCTAGTAGTACAAGTGCTTGAGCACGTATTCATAATTTTGTGTGTTGTTAAATTCGCGAATAGTCCAGACTCGGGGAAATTCACGAAAATAAAAACCCAGCGAAACATATGGCGTATACAGTAATATGAATTTTCAGTATTTTGTGCCGAAAAGGGATCTGAAAAACTTGAGGCGCAGTGAAGATATTCCAAGGGGGGGGGGGGGGGGGGGCTTGGGTTGATTTAGCCCCTGCAAAGCAAAAGTAGCCCAGTGAATAACAAAGAGCCCCTGTGATTTTTTCTTGTTTTTATAGGGTATTATGCACAACATAGTTCAGATGGTCCATTTTATGACATCTGGGCCCAGTCTCATAAAGACTTGTGATTGCAATCAATCATAGCTCTGTACACTAGAGAAAGGGGATCGGACTTACGATTGATTCAGATCAATCACAACTCTTTAGAAGATAAGGCCCAGACTTGTAAAGGAGCCTTCATCAATTATTTTATTATTTTTCCCAAACGGGGTATAAATGCTTTAGTGACAAAAATGTAGTTGGCAACCAATTTTATATGAAGTTAACCCTCTTCTTACTTTTGGAACGCAGGTGTTAAATCAGTGAATAGACCTTTGATGGCTTTGTGCTGATATGGTTGATCAGTATATTGGGTTTTCTGAACGGCAGAATACTGGAATGTAAGTATGGGAGTTGGCAGCTCTGCATCACGCATGGTCGGTGTGTTTGATACCAGTCTGTAAACGCTCTCTCTCTTCCTTGTTATCTTCTCTACCTTACCAGGAGGAGCCCAAGGAGGACTTCAGCCACCTGCCGCCCAACCAGCAGTCCAAGAAACTCAAGGAGAAGATTGATGAGCTCATGGCCTTCATCGACTCGGAGGTCAAGTCAAAGTAAGCCATTTAACCCGTTGCTCACATTTAGATTTTCCAGCTTCGTGAACCCTGGGCCGTGTTACATACATGTATAGGTTTTCAATTAGTGTAACTTACCATCAATGGTAAATAACATGGTAACAGCCAATGAGCTCTCATTATTACACCTGTTGCCACGGTAGTTACCATTGGTGGTAGGTTACAACAATTGAAACCTATGTGCAACCTGGCCAGGTCCAGTTAGGATCTCAACAGTCATTATGGAACTACAGTAACATTAGGGGTAAGGCCTAATTCGTCGCTGTCACCATGAACTGGCATTTAGGTTTAAATATCAGTCCGTGTTGACAGCTGACAAATGTGGTTATGGCAATTCCACAGGATTGGTTAAAGTTGTGTAACATGAGTAACCAAAGCTTCTTTATTTGATTGAAAAAGAAATTTATGTGCTGAGGATATGATTGCGTGTCATGGAAAGGTGGACTGTTTGCTTCCTAAATAATTATGTCTGCAAAACTATGACAGAATATGAAATAAAGAAGCTTTGGTTACTCATGTTACACGACTTTAACCAAACCTGTGGAATTGCAAAATTGCATGTTCCTTGCTGTCACCATGAACTGGCATTTATAGATAAAAATGCCAGTTTGTTGTGCCTGTGACTGATTGTGTCTTGTGACAAAGTTTCTTCATAGCCCGTCATCTATTGTCTTTACAGCAGATGACACATGTTGGGCTGCTCAGTATCTGAGTGGAGAAATGCTAGCCCTGCAAATATGTAGACTCAGTCAAGAATGGGTTAATAGCTCGGTGTACCGGTATGGAACATATTTATTGACGTTGTGAGAGTGAGAGTTTGACTACTGCTCAGAGTAGAGAAATG
>OZ022588.1:3320906-3358642 GCA_963669155.1 Arbacia lixula
ATACCACTCTCTCTCTCTCTCTCTCTCTCTCTCTCTCTCTCTCTCTCTCTCTCTCTCTCTCCTCTCTCCTCTCTCCTCTCTCCTCTCTCCCCTCTCTCTCTCTCCCCTCTCTCCTCTCTCTCTCTCTCTCTCTCTCTCTCTCTCTCTCTCTCTCTCTCTCTCTCACTCTCACCACCCCCTTTCCCACTCTAACACCATGCTGTCTCCCCTCATACCATCCCATATCCCTTCCCACCACCCACTTCACACCACCCTCGTCTCACCACCCCATCCACACCAACCCCTTCACATCACCCTCTTCTCACCACCCCATCCACACAAACCCCTTCATATCACCCTCTTTTCACACCAACCACACCCCCCTCCCCCCCTCCCCCCCCCTCCCCCCCCCTCCCCCCCCCCCTCCCCCCCCCTCCCCCCCTCCACCCCTCCTCCACCCCTCCTCCACCCCTCCTCCACCCCTCCTCCACCCCTCCTCCACCCCTCCTCCTCCCCTCCTCCACCCCTCCTCCACCCCTCCTCCACCCCACCTCCCCCCCTCCACCATACCTTCCCCCCTTCCTCCACCCCTCCTCCACCCCTCCTCCACCCCTCCTCCACCCCTCCTCCACCCCTCCTCCACCCCTCCTCCACCCCTCCTCCACCCCTCCTCCACCCCTCCTCCACCCCTCCTCCACCCCTCCTCCACCCCTCCTCCACACCTCCTCCACCCCTCCTCCACCCCTCCTCCACCCCACCTCCACCCCTCCTCCACCCCTCCTCCATCCCTCCTCCACCCACCTCCCCCTTCCTTCCCCCCACCTCCCCCCCCTTCCTCCACCTCACCTCCCCCCCTCCACCCCACCTCCCCCCCCCACCTCCCCCCCACCTCCCCCCTTCCTCCACCCCACCTCCCCCCTCCTCCACCCCACCTTCCCCCCTCCTCCACCCCACCTCTCCCCCACCTCCTCCACCCCACCTTCCCCCCTCCTCCACCCCACCTCTCCCCCACCTCCTCCACCCCACCTCCCCCCCCTTCCTTCCCCCCACCTCTCTCCCCTGGACAGAGAGGGTCTGATGAGGATGCGTGAGGTATACACCAAGAACCCCACCCTGGGTGACCCAGCCAGCGTGGACCGGCAGCTGGCAGAGATTGGCAAGAAGATGGATAACCTAAGGATGGAGCTGGCCAAGTACCAGGTAAGCCATGGCTAGACCTCAACCCTATCAGTCCCATGTGTGCTAAATTGTGTTGTAATTAGCATGGGACTATCATTGGTACTGAGAGGGTTAACCCCCTTATCCCAATCCTATCACTCATCATCCATCACAACCAATTCATTGTAACCTTTCACCTAATGATCTTGGCACAAAAATCAATGTAGCCTCCTGCTCACATGTTTTGTTTCTGTATATGGAAACAGATTTATCGTTAGTAGATACAGTCCTTGTTGCATAAAGCTATGGCAACTCACCATTGTTAGTATGGTAGCAGTGCTCAGAGCTCATTGGCTGATTCAATGCAACCCCCCCCCCCCCCCCCCATTCCTCCCTCTGGAGCATACCAATGGCCTGGGCCATGCTGCATTGACCTCTGCAGCTCATGAAAATAAAAATTAGTCAAATGGCCAATTAGCTCTGAGAAATGTAGTTGTTTCCACGGTACTTACAATCATTGAAAATCATTATGCAACGTGGCTCTGGTCTGAGCAGATGTACGGGGGCAGAATTACATTCTCAATTCATTTGAATGATTATTGCCGCATGGTATGAGAAATGGGGAAGGATGTATACAAAACATCGGGGGGAAATCAGTCTGCTGGTAATACGGACTCATCAGTTTGTCAAAATGGCATCCGTCTCCACAAATATTGGTGTGTTAAGTTCTTCTTAGTGTGAATGCCATGGATTAAGTAGAAAGTATATTCAAATAAGAGCAGTGCATCAAAGAGAAACACAGGAAAATGTGTGATATACACATCATTGATCTTGCGTTGGATTAGTTTGTTTGCATGGATGTGATTAGTGAAGAAGAATTGTTGGTCCATGTGTCCGTGACTATGTGTTTTTTGTTTAAACCAGGGGCCATATTCATGAAACCGTAATAAGCCTAGTTAGTGGCTAAAGTGCATACAGTTACATGCACTTGTAGTAACTACGTGTAACTAGGCTAGTGCATACAGTTGCATGCACTTGTAGTAATTACATTAAAACTAGGCTAGTAAGCTTTCGTGAATATGGCCCCTATGCTCTCCTTCACCATTGTCCAGTGCCCATTCCTCTACCACATGCAAACTCAATATAGGTTTACATTCCCAAAAATGTCTGCCCCTCTGTAATCAAAGAGAAGTTGTGAGGAGAGAGAAGAAGAAAATATATATATGCAATCAGTAGAAATAAGTGCCAAAAGAATGACAAGATGTGTTAAATCATGCACCATATCATATTTAAATGTTCTGTTTACTCTGGTGAATGGGAAAGATTGGCTTAAAGGCCTGATGAATGTAAATGAATGATATGAAGGTATACAAATGGTATGAAGAATGTTGACCATTCACCCCTTTGCACCCCCCCTCAACCATACTCTCTAACTGTGCCCCACCCCTTGCCAATGCTGTGGTATCTGTGAGTCGCACAGCTTCCGCTTTTTGTTCTTGGTTATTTTATTGTTTATTTTTTATTATTTTTATTGTTATTATGATTCTATATATACTGTGATTGTAAAGCTCAACGACCAGTAATTGTGTATTTTTATAGTGATTGGCTTGTTGACTTGATGCCCAAGCAGAAATCTTATTTTAATAATCACATATTAATGTTCACTACACTCAAACTTACGAGCTTTGTTTAAACACTTACATACATCATTGCAATTCTGCAGCAAACTGGCAAATATTAAGTTGAATAAAAAAAAAAAATTAGGGAAGGGACGTTCCAGTTTTTCTTTCACAGAACATCAGTGGCACTATATATATTTAAATATATATATGTTTTTTTTACTTTGTCTATCTGTTGCATTTTTGCCTGTCAGCAAAACCATACATCTATACCCTCAAATTGCAGTAAAACAAAAATCATATATAACAGACTTGGCTGTAACAGCACATACACCATGAATATAAATTTGCACTTGTCAACATGGTACACAATATAAGTAGAATCATGTCCTCTTTGAATGTAGGACATTCTTGGACATTCACCTGTTTGCAGGAAATGAACACATTTTTATTGATTTCACTGTTCCGTTACCAAGGATATTTAAAGAGCTGTTAAAAGGAAGAGGAAGTCTGTTTCAGCTTAAAGGAGGACAAAGCCCTGGAATGTTTGGTTACAAAAACAAAATAAAGAGGAGCATATTATTGACAAAAGTCAGAGCAAAGTATTGGCAAAAGTCAAAGCCAAATCAAACAATTAAGAAGACCCTACCTATGGGACTGTTTTTATCTTAAAATCACGAAGGCTAAAAGGCATCTGCATTTTTAGATGATGTTTGCACACAAATTTTTGTTGCCAAAAATCATGAAAAATGTTTAGATTTTTGCTAGGGAAGTTTCTGCAGGGGGTACATAGCGCAAGAAATCAGCAGTAGTGAATTGTTGAAGAGTGAAATTTGACTATACAAATTTTCATGGCTAGTAACGAAGATATTTTAACACCCTAATCATCTTGTTATTCTTTGCAGAGATTCATTCACACCTCCATCAATCTACTTAGGATCTAATTTTGCCCTTTTCATAGAAATAAGTTATTATGGGAGATGTCAATCCCCTGAATTGTAAAGTGGAATCTTAAAAATAATGAGTGGATTAGGGGAAGTAAGGAATGGGCTTTACAGCATCTTTAGAACATTGAAACATCAGCCTAAAAGAATGTCTTTTTTCAGAGGTGGCACTTGATTCTTGGTCATAGACGATATATATTTATCACAAACACTACAATTGCTTTCAGATAATTTGAGTCTTGATGTGATATTGTTTTATTTACTGTAAAATAAGATATATATGTTCATGTGTGTGTGTGTTTCGTGCGGGTGGCTTCATTTTATGAATTTATTTTGTTTATTCTTTTGTTTTTATTGATTTGTGTACATGTATTTACATTTCTATTTGAAGAATTGATTCACCTGACGGTTCAAGGATATTTTTTTTTACTCCTGTGCTGTGTTGTAATAGAATTGATAATGGTGTAGTTGCTACTTGGTCGTTCTCATTCTGTAGTACTTGTAGCGTATCTAGATGAACGTACAAGCACTTCTCTTAAGCATACTGTATGCTTGCAGATGGACAACTTGAGTAACTTGTTGATCTGCCTGGTTTTCCGGTTTCAATCCCTGTGTAGGCTGCAATAAAAAGGAAAAAATTATTTGAATGACTAGATTAGTGAAAATGATGTTATTCTACTAAATCATTTCATCTCTACTTAGGTTACACTTATTTGTGTTTAAAAGGCTGGTACAGTGTGAGTGGCTAGTTTGTAGGTAAAATAGAGTACAAGTTATTGAAACATGTTTGTAATTGTTTACTGTTATATGGACAATCCTAGTAAAATAGATACATTAAAATGATTGCATTATTTTTACACATTTGTTTTACCTTTTTTTTTTTTTTTTTTTTTTTTTTTTTTTTTGGGGGGGGTAATAAAATGCTGTCTTTGAAAACACATTATTTTGTATTGTGAAGCTTTCTCAAGAATATGTATGTGACTTCTTCTTATAGGGAGTATATATGCTAGTATGCAACTTTAAAAAAGAGAGAAAATTAGGCCCTTTACATAGATTTATATTAAACAGGAAAACTAGGAATACCTCCAAAAATATGTGTGAAACCTTAGAATTGAAGTCTTTGCCTGTATAAATTTGACTGAAGGAGATAATTGATATGATATCTTTGTATAGATCATTTATCTATGCTGGTTGCTTGCAGGAGCACGGCAGGGCTTGCTGGGAATGGATCAATTATTCACCTTACTCTATATCTTACACTCCTTTTTTTGCAACATTAGCATTGCATGTAGACCCTACCCCCCCCCCCCCCCCCCACCCACCCTTTTAGCCCCTCCCTCCCTTTTCTTTATGCTTCTGCAAAGTGTATATACACCTTTCTTCATGTTTGTTACATTCTTTTTCTTCTTTGTCTTCTTCAGTCTCTGTTCTCTCTTTCCTCATTATTTATCTTTTTATCATTTCTTTTCTTTCCTCTTTTCCCCTCTTTTTCTTACCTCTTCCTTTTCTTTCCTCTTCTTTCCTCTTTTTCTTTCCTCTTCTCCCTCCTATTTTTTCCATCCCCCTTCTCTTCCCTTTCCTTATCCTCCTGCTTCATCTTTTCCTTTCTGGTATTCATGCTAATATTCATACTATAATAACTGCTTGCACAACTACTACTACTGCTATTACTGCCACTACTACTACAACTATTATTTCTACTTCTACTACTACTACTACTACTACTGCTGATACTACTACTACTACTACTACTACTACTACTACTACTACTACTACTACTATTACTATTACTACTACTACTTTGACTACTCCTGCTACTACTACTACAACTACTACTACTCCTACTACTACTACTACTACTACTACTACTACTCCTACTACTACTACTACTGCTACTACTTCTACCAATATTTCTACTATTATTCTTCCTACTACCTCTACTACTTTGCTACTTTTTCTACTGATAATACTTTTACTACTTCTGTCACTACTACCTCTTCTTTTAATACTATTACGTACTACTTCTGCCACTACTTCTACTCTTACTACAACTACCGCTATTTTCACTACTATAACTGCCATTACTACTATTACTACTGCCCATCCCTCTATTTCTACTGTTGCTCTACCTCTTACTATAGCTGTTACTATGGTTACTCCTGCTGCTTCTTTCTTTTTTTCCTTTTCCACCTCGAATTCCTCTCCCTGTTCTATTTCAACCTCATTTCAATCTCCTTTATGTTCTTCCATCTTTTCCGGGCCCCCGCTCCCAAGTCCCTTGGTCATTTTTAAGAAGCACCCATACACAGACTAAAAGCATGACCATTTGTGCTATATGTAAGATTTGATTCAAGATTCCAGGACAATTTTACATCTATAGGCAACTTGGATGATTCTTAAAGGAAACTTTATACCAAAACACTTGCATGTTTGTTTCTTCAAGCTGTTGTGCAAATATTGAAAAAAGTGTGTTGAAAAAAAAAAAGTGTTGAGGAAATTTGCATATGTTCTTTACAGGCCAGTGAGAAAACAACACAAACTTTGACAATGTATATTGCATAATTCTTGACAAAATTATATACATTTGACATGTTTTATATTCTTCCAGCAATGAGAGTCATATTTTTGAGCATGTGTGACATTTCGTACTATTTTGCAGAATATTGGAATGTTCATGTGACTTCATTTCAGTCATATATGTCACAAGCCACTGAGACTTGTTATTGTCTTTACTGAATTATGATTCTCACAGATCTAAAGATTCCATATAGTAGTATTTATAGTTCTGAAGATAAAGTCAATTCTATGATGTTTGGCAAGCGAACAAATTTCACTGAATTCCTAAGGTGTGTACGTAAACTTTTGGCCTCAACTGTACCTGTAACGTGGGTGAGTTGCTTGATTGGGATAGCACCTGTCATCCAACATCCAACCATGTCTCTCTTGTATGACATCTTCTCCCCTTGCCATCTCCACCTGTAGAAATACATGGGTCATACGGCTTACAAAAATAACTCTCTTCCAAGTGTAAGTACATTCTACTAGTATGTGTATGTCACTCTATGTTTATGCATTTTGCTCATCCCAGCAAGTTACCCCCAAAACACCCTCCCCGTTTCTTTTCTTTTCAACCCTAATTGCATACTGCTTTATTTAGTGTATTTTTTTTTTTTTTTAGTTCCTCCTGAAGCATGGCTTGTTCCGGACCTGGCATGATTTTTCTTTCCTTTATGAACACCTTCTAATAAAATGGTATGACGTCATAGATAAGTCATCTTTAAAATCCCTTTGTAACAACCCACTTTAAACCAACTTAATTGCATCTGCTAGTTACACTGCATGTTGCAAGACTTACAAATATTCTTCTTTTGTTCTATTTTTCTTCAGGTTAGATTACATGCTTACGGGCAAAAGACTTAATTCATTCAATGGATATTTAAAATCTATAACAAGTTTAAATGGGGAACTTGCAATATCATTTGACTTTCTGTGAATTAATATTTGAATACAGTTGTAATTTTATTATTTTAAGTGGGAAGATATGGAATATATTATTTTTTTACACTCACAATCATACATGGATTATTTGTTGAGACAATTACTGAATAAAGATTAGGAGATCTTCTCTGTCAATCTACTTCTGCAACCTAACCTTTCATTTCATACTGTTAAAATAATGTGGATTTGTATAAACAGTTCTGCAAATTATGAAGGATATGACCAATAGATTGTTTGGATAACAATGATTGCCTCTTGATGAAGATTAATATGAATGTTTTATGTGTCAACATATTTGTATGCATGCTAGAATAAGGGGAATTCTTGTCAGAGTTGTTTATTTCACAATCTATTTCAGTTCTCGTTGAAGAATGGGTACATGTGAAAATGCTTAAAACAACAATTAACCTTGATACTCACATTATTAAAAGAAAGGACAAAACAGAGGATGAGTATTAACATATGAATGAATAGGGGTTGTATTTTAAATTGCTTCACAAAGTATCCATCCTTGTTTTTTTCCCCATAGGATGTAGGAATTGAAGAGAGTATGATTGAAACAAATCTTAATTTAAGGGTGAGAGGGAGTAACGGGTTGTGTACTATCAATTAATCTGCACCAAAAATTAGTTCGCTTCAGACTTCGAAAACAATAATCCCCTTGAAGCTGTGAAGTGATGAAGTTAGCTTATTTTTGAAAAATATGTGTAAGATTGTGCGGTATTTAATGTCGGTGCGGTGTGTGAGGAAGCATGTATGTGGTTTCGTTTGTGTAGATGACCGTGCATGTTGTAATGTGCAAAAATGTTGTCATGTGGTAAGGCCACTGCAGACGAAACGATTTGGTCAGTCGTACGAGTTTGCGACTGGCTGAATCGCAGGACGTGGTCACTGGATTTGTGCGAGAAGGTGACATCGTAGGTCCTTACGACTGCAGTATCGTGTCAAAATCGATTCGCTTGCTGTGGCCTGTACTGTACCTTGTGTTGCATTGTTCAGTGCATTCTTGTGAAAGATTGTCAAGTCAAAGCAGATATACATTTGATTTCTGTTTTATGTTATAAAATTCAACAGATATAGAAAATGTTAAATTTTCTCCACACATTAAATTGTATTTCTGCAATGAAGCAAGTGTAGTGAACATTCCTCGAAGATCGGGCACTCCTTGTTTTGAAATGGAAGAGTGTCACTGTTGTGGTTCAGTGGAACAAACAGTTTTAGTACATATATCTGATTAATGTCTTTTACCTCTAGCTTGTGTGTCTGTTTTGACTTGGCCACATTCTCTTGAAAAACGTTGTTTGGTGTTGTAGCCAATTTTTTTTTTTAAGGAATGTATTTGAAGTCAGAGATATTCTAAGAATATTGCACTAAATAATGGAATGTTTTCAGTGAAAATAATCAACTTAGAGAAAGATGCGTTGCACTGCATGTGTGCCAGGCCAGGTTTTGTGTTACGTTGGAAAATGTAGCAAAGTAACGAAAGAATTCCGGGAGATGTTAGACGAGCTCTTTTACATTGCATGATGGAACCAAGCAAAAAAGAATGGATGCTTGCTGATTAGGATGCATGGCTGCATTGAATGTCCAGGATTAATGGGAGACTTGACACTGGCTTGTGTCAACTTTCAAGATGAAATGACCAATGATGCCCAAGAAATAATGCCCCCCCCCCCTCAAAGATTCAATGACACTTGTTCCATTGCCAATTACTTGCCGTCCAACTTCTTACTCTGTGGGTGTTTCACCAAGCTGTTCTTAAGCTGAGAATGACCATATGAGAAAGAATGAGATATACCACTCTATTCCTGTTTGAACATAGTGGGAGTTAATTTCCAACAATCCTAATCAAATTTGACAAATCATAAACTTTGTGTAACAATTGTTAACAACAAGAATTTGAATTTATAAACATCGATTTGAACTAAAGCTGATGGGAATCAAAATCATTGAGAATTTGATTTAGCACAAGAAGGGGTCACCAGTCGTGCGTAAAGCTGTTCTTAGCTTAAGAACAGCTTGGTGAAATACCCCCTGGTCCAACTCCTAACTCCAGCCTTACACCCAACCTAATCCCTGCCGTAATCCTCAACCAAATCCTAAACCTAATCGGTCATAGATTAGTCCAACCACAACACTAACCCTAACCCTATACCTTGGATGAAAGCCAGAAGCAAACACTGCTTCACCCCTCCAAAACTACAGACCGGAGAGCTCAGGTTCTTGCTGTAAAATTAATTAAAACAGTCCAAAACTGGTGGTAAAGATGAAAGCTTCATCAGAAGAAGACTGCATTATGTATTTTGGAGATGATCATGGGCGGTAATGTGATTTGTTTAAAGGGAGTATACTGTACTGGGAAGACAAAAAAAACAAAACACAAATCCTCGAAATGTTCGGCCCGAACAATTTGAGGATTTGTGATTTAATCACTTATTACTCCAAATGTGGATCATATGAGGGAAAATAACTTTCAGCAAGTTTCTAAAATAGACAATACATGAATTTATGACCATTGGTAAGAAGATTGCTCACGATCACCTTTTGAAGGCCTTTTTGTCTTCCCAGTACAGTATACTCTCTTTAATTGAAATAGAGGAAATTCCCTACATTCATTACCAGTACTTAAATGTTGAATAGGTTTCACCACTGGACTTTTATGAAACCCCTCTAATGAATTTTTTTAAAGAATGTTGCTTTTTTGAAGTCTTGACATGTTTGCATGCAAAATTGTTCATGGAAAAGCTGTTTGCTGTAATAGTGGTAGCATGATATGGATGGTGTTGTAGTGAAACTTGGTTGTGAGATGGTAGGAGTAGGTTCTAAGTGGAGGAGTAATAGTACACACATTGTGAACATGCATTGCTGTGATCAGGGGCTTTAGGTATTCGATTAGTTCCAAGGTGTATGTTAACTGCTGATGAGGGAGAGAGAGGGAGAGAGAGAAAGGGAGAGAGAGAGAGAGAGAGAGAGAGAGAGAGAGAGAGAAAGGGAGAGAGAGCAAGAGAGAGAGAGAGAGAGCAAGAGAGAAAGAGAGAGAGAGAGAGAGAGAGAGAGAGAGAGAGAGCAAGGGGGAGTGAGGGAGAGAGAGAGAGGGAGAAGGGGGGGGGGGGGACTAAGCGATGACAAGAGAGCGGGAATGAAGGAGATGGCAGGTGAGAAAGTAGAACAGGATGTTCATTGTACTTTTTTTTGTGCACCTCAAAGTAGCAGTAGCAGTTGCCTCAATTTGTTCGTCTCCATGTTGCCAATTTATTCAATATAGATTTCTCAATATTTTACATTGAGACATTTTGTTCTGTCCCGTCGAGCTGTGTCATTCGTCTCTTAACTTAATTGCAGCTGAGCTAGGCAAACACTCAAATGGGCAAATCTAAACCAAACTATTTACTAAACGGGTCTGGGCGCAGTAGACTCATCATTTTTATTTTTTTCTCCGGCTCGGACGTGCTCGGAAAAGAGAATGATAAAGTGAGCCATCGCAGTAGTAGACTCATTTTCAGTTTGGATCAGAAATGTTCCAAGGAGGAAGATACCGTAGGATGTGAAGGAGATTGGATCAGAGGTTGTAATCTCCCTGCACGCCATAGTGATTGCGATACTGGTTGCTGCATGCTGCATGAGGCACGCACTGTGTCTGACGCCTGCAAGTCTGCTTGCTCTGCTCTGCCTCTGCCTCAGGGCTGGCCCGGCCCGCCTCGCTTGCAAGCACGTTCTCATAACCACAGCTTTCCTCCTGCTCACTGCTGTTTTCTGCTTCACTCTCTGTGCTCAACCCCCCTCCATTGTGTATCGATACAGGGATGCAGCCTGGAGCCAGAAAATGAAAACGAAAACGATAGCAAAAACGAAAACGAAGATGAAGACAAAAGCGAGCAACAGTGCCATCGACAGAGCGTTTTAGCGGAAATCAAGGTCCACAGAATTTGTGCATGTATAGAAATAGAGAGAAAGATAGAGCACACTTGTTTTCTGCGAAAGCATGTTTGCATGGATAAAGAAAAACAATAATGCTGAAGGCATTAGAAAACCAGCCATGAATTCCTTACTGTATACCTACAATCAAAAATAGCAAAAGTTTATTTTTTTTTTATATTTCTCTTGTTAAGATGATAGATTAGTAAAAGGAACAAACAGACCTGATGCATGCTGAGAAATAATGACTTTCACTTCAATTATTTTATTGACAAGGTGTTCCTGGCATAACACCTGGCATTGGTCATGAACATTGAGCATGAAATGTGAACTGAGAAAGTTTCAAACGAAGAAAAGTATTCTTCGCTGGTTCTATGAACAGCGAGGATTTATATCCTACATCTAAAAAGCACAAAGAACTTGATCTCAGTGCAAGTCTTCAGGCTTATTTCTTCTAAAGCTGCTAGGCTTTTGCATGAACAAATCATTTAGGATTATTTCAAATCTGCATGCATCTTATCAGTTGCTTACCTTCAGGGTAAGAATTTGTAAAGTAATGTATGTGATTGCATACATTTCATCATACATAGGTTCAGAAGAACAGATCATGTTATCAGATGTGGCTAGTCTATTTTCAAGTCTTGACTGTTTTTTTTTTTGCATTGTGAGGGCTAAATCGCCATTTTTATTTCAAAGATGACTACCAGCCTAGGTTCAATGCTGTGGCCTGTTACGCATCACTGGGCTCACGGCTGGGTCTGGTTATCTAGACTAAGAGCTCTGTCTGTATCCACAACACACAAACCTGACCTGAGTGTGGCTCCTGACATGAGTACACTCTGCATGGATGTGCATGTGTGAAACTCTACTGAAGAGAACCCATTTCACAACATTTCCAATCGATTTGCAAGCCTTAAAAATCATCCATACTGCATGTAGGGTAGGGTCTCCCATAATGCAATGCTCAGCGACGTCCAGAATTAGTTTGCAGTTACACCCAATTCCAGGCCCTGTGACATAAAGGTTTGCGATCAATTGCAAATTTGAAAGACAGATTCTGATTGGTTACTGGTCAGTCTTTTGAACAAAAAGCACATGCATGCAACAATGATGTTGATCGGCCATTGCCATTTTGCAATTAATCGCAAACCTTTATGTTACGGGGCCCAGACATCATTCTTACGGTAAAGTGTGCCTTAAATAGTATTCACTTAACAGACGCACCTTTCGTAGGCACACACCGGCCATCATGAATATAATAATTTTCTCATAAAAGCGAGACCAAAAAGCAAAGGGCAAATCTTTGTCTTACGGGACTGGGTATGACTGGGCAAAATGGCTGGATGTCACTACGCGGTGCATTATGGGATGGATTTTCCTTCCAAGTGGTATGGAGAATTGAAGGCAAATAGTCCCTCTCTTATAGTGCCTACATATGGAACTGGCAAATGTGCCCCCCCCCCCCTGCTATCTGGGTTGATGTGTGTTAGACTCAATAGGGTTGAATGCCCCAGTCTTGAAGGTCTGATTGCACTGGGTTAATGGGTATTTCCATCTCTGAGCAACGTCTGACTTCTGAGTCTCTTGTTCCTTATTGCAGAACTACCTGGCGCATGCTGAGGGTAAGCCACCCCCAAACACCACCCCACAAGGTACCCCCCAGGGCACTCCCCAGGGCACACCGCAGCCCCCGGCCAAGATGCAGACCCCGTCCCAGGTGGAGTCGGAGAGACTCCCACCCAGCGGCGCCGAGACGCCGCAGACCATGACGGAGCATGATGGACAGAACGCAGGGGAGCCAATCAGGTACGAGCTGGGTTGGCTGATGGTGGTGGTAGTGATGGTGGAGATGGTGGTAGTGGAGATGATGATGGTGTTGTGGTAATAGTGATGGATATGACAATGATGGGGGTGATGTTAATGATGATGGTGGTGGTGGTGGTGGTGGTGATGATGATGATGATGATGACGACGATGATGATGACGACGATGATGATGATGATGATGACAGCGGATGATGAGGATGATGAAGATGGTGGTAGTGAAGATGATGGTGATGTGGTAATGGTGATGGAGTTGGCAATTATAGGAGTGATGTTGATGGTGGTGGTGGTGGTGGTGGTGGTGGTGGAGAAGATGGTGATAGAAATATCAAAAATTATATCAGGTGATGGTAGTGCTGGTGGGTGAAGGAGATGATGGTGGTAGTGATGATTAAGATGATGGTGGTGGAGATGGCAGTGAGAATCATGAGTATGGCAAAGACGTTACCAGTGTCTAAACTGCTATTTCTGTCTTTCTTCTCATCTACAGCCCGGGCTGGGCAGGGCAGAACAGCTTTGATGAACAAGAAGACCCCATTGGCAAATGCCGAGCACTCTATGAGTTTAACAGTAAGTATACAAGTATTGCCAAGCCCCAATTTCTGACTCTGCCATTTGGTGGAAGTATCGTTTGAAACAATATTTTGTTCAGCAACAATTATTAATGATGTGGATATCATCATACCAAGAACCATTAGCTAGAAAATGATTTTGTCATCTATTATATTTGTCTCAAACTCATCATTACACCGTTGTTTTGTAGATGAGCAAAGAAATAAAATAATCAAAGCTGACATATTTAATAGACAAATATTGTTAGATGAAACTGGTTAGTAGAATGGATGGCCATAAGGTGGAATGATTATTGCACTCTTGGTATGCCACATGTGCCTTGTTTTTCTTCAAAGTAATACACGCAAATACCAAAGAGCAGCAGTTTATCTAGAACACAAAGGACCGCATGGATGGTATTAAAACAAATACTGTATATGTCATATACTTAGCCAGTCTAATTTGTCGCGAATAGGGACATCTTGTCAATTTCGTGAGTGGTTAAATTTCCGAACGTGGAGTACTAGTAGTACATGGGCGAGTTCACATCATATTCATATTTTTGCGAGTTGTTCGCGAAAATTAAAACACGGCGTAATATATGACGTATACAGTAGTAGACATAGCATAATGAGACGAGTTGGGCGTGGCACTTATTTGATGCCAAAGAAATGGTAGTAAGTAGCTATTTCTTGCTCTTTCCACAGCTGAGGATGACAACTTACTATGCCTGGGCCAGGGTGACGAGATGGAGCTGATCGAGAAGGACAGCGGGGACGGCTGGACAAGGGTGCGACGAGGGGACGAGGAGGGATACGTGCCAACGACCTACATCGAAATCCTGTAGCGCCCCTCACATGGAAAGTAGTGTGTGGGACACACAGGAGAGAACTACGCATGCGCACAGTGTGTGGCTTGAGAGCATTGGTACTCTAGACTGCGGTGGAGGGCGATCGGCGGAAAGGCGGAGCCAGATGCATTGTGGGATAGTATTTGAGAGAGAGTTTGAGACGCGTCCACTGTCATGGAGCACTGGACCTTTTTTGCTGTGAAGCTCGACGTTTCTGAAGCAAGCAGAACTCTTTGCAGCCGCAAATATGTCTCCATTTTTATTACATCGCGAGTTTGATTGGATCATGGACGAGTAGCCAATGCAACTTTATTCTTATGAACATCGTTGATTGCATCGTCTGAGAAAGCAGTGAAACTTTTACAAAACTTTTAAAAATGAAATTTGCTTTTGATCACATTGCGGTATGTATTTAAAACGGCATTATGTAAAAGGAGTAAACATGTGGTAATTTGTTTTTCTTCTATGACATATATTGCAGTGGTATACAGACTCTGTACACGCAGCTTAGAAGGTTCAAATCGGCCAGGCTACACTGTCACGCATATTGTAGAGGTCGCATTCATGTATGTGTAAAATGTCTTGAACAGTATAATGTGATGAGTTGTTCTTTATTTGTATGACTTTTTTTATTGGTCATTGACAAGTTGTGCATGTTTCTGTGATAAATTATGTTTTGATATGTGAACAGGCAAGCATTAAATCTGAATCAAACCAACTCAGTATGTGGCCATGCTATGAAAGGGTTCCTCGTTTCAGTTTATCCCATTTATGTGGGATCCAGCTAAAATGATCTTTTCTAAACATCTAAAAAAAAAAACAGCATTCTCTTTTAGCTTCTGTCACCTACTACTAGCAGTTCACCATTAGTTGTTGGCATTGCTTTCTCTGAAAATAAATGATGTTCAGAATTTGATTTTTTTTAACGATTTATTTTATGTAGAGTTCATTGTCTTTAAGGTAAAAGGGAGTAGTGGTGAGTCCAATATTCAGTTAGAGAGCTTTCTACTTCATTCCACTTCAATTCTATAGAGACCTCAATGAGGTACCTGATCTCAAAGCATGATTACAGCCCAAGATCGTGAAAACCAGAACAGATGATATTTCAAAATCTACCAATCACAGATGGTGCTAGATCTTAGTGCAGCTTCACATAGATGCAGTATTCATTTCACAATATTTGAGAATTCTACTAGCTCTGTGTGATCGCCAATGGTCTTTTTGCATCTTAGCTGAAACCTATCAAAACTTGTATCAACTCAGATGTTGATTAGGCACATGATTGCATACACCTCATATCTACAATCTGAGTGCATTCTAGCAATTCTGAGAGAAGTGAAATTTTCTTTCCCACTACTTCCTTTTACCTTTAAATGACCCTTCTTTTATGTTGGGACATGCCTGGTAATGCGACATGCCCCCCACCCTTTAATATTTCTAGCTTCAGTAGTAGCTCCAGATATTTAGATGTATCTGTCAGTCATATTTTTGTGTGTACATGTGCAACTGAACTGTATTGACCAAGTAGGAAGACAGAGGCAAGGCATAGCCCACTCATTAAGTAAAGAAGAAATTTTTATTGATGCAAGGTACATAGGTCAGCTTGCATTGTATTTTATAAAAAAAAGTAAAGAGTTATGAGTGGATTAAGTTATGCGTTGAGAAGAAGATGTGTCTTTCATTTACTGTTTTTACTGCAATTAAACATACAAACGTGAAATTATGTTGATAAGAAGTATACCATAAAGATCAATGTTTTTATTCATCCATTCAAATATGTTTCTTTTATATCAAGTTTAGAAGCCTATTTCTGGCGGCCGAGATAGTCAACCTAGCGCTTTGCTTGCCCTCTCAGCCGCAGCGTATTCATGCCATTGAATAAGTCAAAAAGTCAAGATGCTTTATTATGTTTTTTTTCCTTGATATGAAAATTTTGTGTGTCGTAACCATGACAAACACTCATCCTCTTGCCAGTGTGTTTATAGCCTTTCTCTCTAGCACTACTCTTAACGCCATGGTGACCGGGTGGGCTCGGCCACATTTCTCCCGCTGTACATACTTCAGACAGCTATTACTATACTGCTTTCACTACACTGTGGGCAAAGTATGACCGAGTCACGCTGCGATCCAAGACTGCAACCTCGTAGGAAGTCTGACACATTTTTCCTACAGAAAAAAAAAACACCCTGTGACTTTTTATATTGGTGTGGTCGTGGGCAAGGTTTTGATCTTTAGATATTGTAATATTCTGTTTGTTTTTCGGCTTGAGTTTGTACATCTACTCCTTAGATTTTAAAACAAAAAAATGATTAGAATAGTAGATATTGTCGCAGAAGAATTGCTCCATTGTCTTAGGTGCACAGCTCATCTTCTCATTTAGCTCATGTCATGTAAAGTCAATTTACAAGTAATTGTAATCTATTAATCTATTCCTATTTCTCACATATATTCAACTGTAGATGAAAACTGACATTAAACATTTTAACCGAAGAAATAGGATTGAAAAGTAATTTATCTGTCATCTTTTCTTGCTATGTCTTTAAATAATGCCTAACAGCAAATAATCTACACCCTTATCATGATAGTCTCCGTATTTAACATTGACAACAGACTTGGGATCAGATGTTCTGGATAAAATTGAAATAAAGTGTCTGCATGAGGTCTAACTAATATAGCAACATAAATACCTGCTATACCATGTCTGCTGTGCAGATGCTTTGTAGCAAAATGAAGTTGCATTTTCCAAGAGAATGAGTCGCCCAGATCTTGTGTAGGTTTGTATAGTCGTGAATTGATTGCTTCACATTGTTATTTATATGTATCATTCCAGACTTATGATATGCTGTATATTATTCTTCCTTCAAAGGAAAATCATGACAACTTCGCAAGAAGTATGTTGTTTTCCCTGTTAGAAAGTGTGGCGGTTTCTGATTTATCCTAGAATCCATGGGCGGGGACATTTCGGTAAGATCAAATTATTGAGATTGGGGTGACAGTAGTTCTTTTTTTTAATCGTGTTGAATGTCAGTCATAGATTTAAAATGAAATAATGATCTGAAATGTGCAGTATCCTGGTGGTTTTAGAATTGTATTGTTAGGTTGGTCATGATTTTCTAGGGGTATCTATACTTTTATCTCTGTATTTTGGGCAGATATGATCCAAAATTGATGTAAATAATATGCTATTTTAAGGATGCATTCTTTTAATAACTTTTCCTTTCATATTGTTTGTCCTCTTCAATCCGACCATCCATCAAAATGTATTGTTGCATATTTCTATGACAAACAAGTAATTGTGTGTGTACAGATAAATGAGGATGCAAATGAGTTTGACTAAAAAAAGACATCGCTTTTAGAGTAGTACAGAGAACCATACATACCCGATCCTCGGCAATGTTGCATATCGGTTTTCAATTATTGTAACTTGCCATCAATGGTAGCTGCCATTTCAACAGGTGCAATAATGAGTGCTCATTGGTTGTTGGCATGGTAGTTACCATAAATGGTAAGATACAATAATTGGAAACCTATATGCAACATGACCTAGGTTTAATTCTCCCGGTACCAACCAATCTGAAACCCATGTCAATTACCACACCCTTACTTGCCCATGGGACTAAGGGGGGTAAAGCCCACCATGTCACTTGCATCGCTCAAGAAGATACTTCATTAACTTTGCTGCTCTCAACCCAAGAGTACCTGGTGAAAGGTTAACGCCTATGTAACTGATCTTGACCTAGCGCTGATGTTGTGCCGTGGGCAAGAAAATATTCCCGACAGCGTGGAAATGGTGCACATAAAAGTGTGTGTGGTACGTTCCTGTACCCAGCGACCAGACCCCTGTTGCTTAAAGCTTACCATTGAAGGTAACTTTGCTACAAATGGCAACTATTATGGAAACCTTGAATTTGATTGGCTATTGAGCAGTGTTACATGGTAGTTACCATTGAGGACAGAGTTTCAATGGTTAGTTTTATGCAACGGGACCCAGGTCTAATGTACCTGCACTGGGTACAGACTTCTATACCATAAGGTAGACTTTGGACAGATTTGTTTTTGTACTTTTCTTTCCTTTGACTGCTTGGTCTCCCTAAAGAACGATTGTATAATGTGAAAACACTAATTGCAACAATGACTATTTAGTGTGTAGCTCGTCAGCTTTGCATTGAACCCCCCCCCCCCTCCTCTTTAACCCTGATTTTTTCCATGATTTGAAATATCAGTGGTCATCTGGGTGGTGTCTTACGAGCGATTGTTCCTGAGTAACAACCCTAGGACAAAACTAATGTTCAAATAGTTTGTGTGTACAATCTTTTCATTGAATGCTGCAAAATATTTATGTCGCTTGGATCAAACCACAAATCATGTTAGTCTCCTCCACGTTGTATGCTCCACCTGTGAAGAATATTCCACGGCCTTCCGAGCACCTTGTTTTTACTCCGAATTGATCTGGGCTCCATTGCATAAAACTTACCATTAATGGTAACTCTGCAATCAATGGTAACTTCCATGTTAACACTGCTCAACAGCCAATCAAATTCAAGGTTTCTATAGAGGTTGTCATTAGTAGCAGAGTTAATATCAATGGTAAGTTTTAAGCAACAGGGCCCTGGTGGGAGAGTCTGTATCTTTTAAGCCCCTCAGTCCCACAGGTGATGAATCGTGTTAGGACTCACAGGGGAATTGCATTGTATGGTTTTGAGAGAGTTAACGCACTCTGGGTCACGTTCACCCACTCTCTTACATCTCGCTGTACAGTACACCTTATTGCAACTATGAGTACAAATGTTGAAAGCATCAAATGAAACTGTAGAGACCTTGCATGGATCGCAGTCCCATTGTATCATTGCTCCTCAGAAATAATATGAAAGTGGCTGCGATTATCTGCAATCAAGCATGTTTTAAAGTTGGATGTAATAGTGAGGTTAATTGAAAATTAACCATTTAGAACTCACAATTGATTTACTTTCAGCAAACTTTCACCAATATGGCAACTACTGTATACCCTCCAAACCATATTGGATAAAATTGAATGGAATTGAATGGAATTTATTAATCCATATGCATTTGAAGTTTCTTAAGTTAGCCTGCATCTTTTATCAAAGCATGCTTAATATTCTGGTCATATTTCCTTCAATATTGCCCAGCATAGCGTAGTCTTCACAAATATCCTACCCATCGAGTCGGTTGAAAGCAGGGGTAGTTTGAGATCTTAGAGAAGAAATTGGTTTAACAGGCATGGTCTATGTGTATTTTAATTGGTATTATACAAGTATTATACATGTAAATCTTTCAGTGCACTGCTGGAAAAAAGAATATACTGCATTATTTTATTTTATTGCAACCAGTATATATCTACTGAAAATCACAGTGTACATGTAAGTCATCTGTATACAGAATATGTGTATGTAAATGAGATCAATCTTTTTTTGTTCATATTTCACTCATGTTAATCATACATTTGTGTGTCTCTAATTGTGCAAATATATATTTGTTGATGTTTTGTATGTTTTAAACAATCACATTTCTTTGTAACATGGAGGACGATATGTATAGAGTATATTGTATTTATGCACAGAACATCCACACTGCTATGTAAACTAAGTTGAAGACGAGATCGAGGGGTGTCAAACCTATTGAATGAGTGGGAGATATTAATGCTGATAGCAACCCTGATTGTTTATTCTCTGTCTAGAAGCAGGTGGTATTCCCGCTATATGTAACACCCCTGTCGATGTGGCCGTGGCATGTGTGTGAGCGATGTAACATACAGTAAGGCATCATTATTCAGAGACGGAAGTAATTCAGGGGTAGAGGTGTCAGAAATTTGCGATTGGACGGCATTATGCCCTAAAAGTTTCAACGTGACGTAAATGTATGTAAAATGTTTGACATGCAATTTTATAAACTAACAATAACGCGATCACCTCTTCCCACATGTTGATGTAAACATTGCACAGTATGTTTATGCTAGGGCTGCAGTTGACATTTATATATTATTGTTCTTTTTAAGGTTACATTTTGCTGTTTTGAATCTGATATGACCTTCTATATATGAACCAAAACTATTGATATATATATGTAATTCTCCATTCTGAACAGTTCAATCATTTTAATGAGATCGGTTGGGCACCCCATGTTATATGATATGCTTCAGTCCCGGCCGTTGATTTCCCTGCTGGTCTAGTTTACACCCCCTCGTTATAGCAGCCGTAGAATAATGTACATGTATGTAGCTTGGTGCAAACTCGGTTATAGCTGTATTATATACCATGTATCTGTTACATGAAACGAAATGAAAGGAAAGAAGAACAGGTACTGTAATAAATGTAATCATTATTTTACATCAAACCCACAAAACGCTTTTCGTGGCGTGTTCATTTTTGTGTGAATTTCAAAAGCGAGCCAACAAAATCGGTGCAAGCACTGTATTTATAAGGATCACTATTTATTCCCGTACTGAGTAAATTCTCAGACAGAAAGAGAAAAAGAGGGAAGATAAAATGAAAACAGCGAGAGAAAGATGGAGAGAGAGCGAGAGAGAGAGAGAGAGAGAGAGAGAGAGAGAGAGAGAGAGAGCAGAAGAGAACAAGGGGGAGGTGGGAGAGAGTGGGAGGAGAGAACCATCTAAATACATGTAGTTATATTTTGAAACAACTACTGCAAGGAAAAAGAAGATACGTAGGGTAAAAAAGGGATAATTTTTCGCTTAATATAAATACATAATCATATTCGTTTCTCTCTCTCTCACAGAGAGAGGAAGAGAGAGAGGTGACCAAGCGAGCTACATATTTGTGGTGTGGAGCAAGTGCAGGGGGTTCACCGATGATTGAATAGCATTATCGAGGGAGGGGGGTTACAAAACTGTTTCGATCACCAGTCGTTCGTTGAGTCGATCGCAAGCTACGAAAGCTTACCTACGACTGGTTACCCCTTCTTGTGCTAAATCACATCCTCAATTAACTTGATTCCCATCAGCTTAAGTTCAAAATGTTAATTAATAAAAATTATTGCTGTTAACAAGTGTCTGAATACAAAGCTTATGATTTGTCAGATTTGATTAGGATTGTTGAAAATTAACTCCCAATGTGTTAAAACAGGAACAAAGTGTAGTATTGCATTTAGCACAAGAAGGGATCACCGGTTGTTCGTAAAGTCGTTCGTAGCTTACGAACAGCTTGGTGAAACACCCCTAGGATTGCGTGACCTAGTAATAGGAGCATTCACACACCACGAAATTGATAAAATAAAAACATTGATGTTTCGGTCTCGGTCGTAATCCCACTAATTTTCTCTGCCAAACGTCTCACTATCTAGTGAGACCTTGGCCGCGGTGGAAATTTCACTTCCGGTCATATTTGGGGCATTGACGCACAAATTTTCGACCGAGGTCGAAAGATTGATATTTATTTTTTTTTTCGGCGCATGTGCATACCCCTAACAAACGCGCACCCAAACGCACAAATTTAGCAGAAATTATCGCGCCGGTAAAAGGGCTGTGGATCTCATTAAATGCGTGTGGCTTCATGTGGGCATTATGCCATGTTGGCTTTTTATTTAATTTTGTCCAACTATGTCAATCATGTTTAACATAAAAAAAAATTGAATCGCGAAATAAAATCATTGATGATATGAACGATATGCGACCCGGCCCAGAGCTGAATGAGAAGTGCATGCATGTGTAGGCAATGTGCGCCATGTGATGGGTATACGCGTTTGAACGCGCTCTCTTATGCACTTGGATGAATGAGACTCATTGCGCACTTAGCTTGCGCATCAAGCCCATTACGCGTCTATGGACCTTTTATTTTGCGCGGGAAAAGTCCCTCTTTCTCTTCAAGGCTGTCCTCCTTTAGCTTCCACCAATCCATCCTTCGCGGTAGCCTTCGGCGGGGGAGCTTGCACCTCAGCGTCTAAATAGTAAGTTAGCGACAATCATTGTTACTAGAGTTACTATTGCTGGAAATGAAGGTTGCAGTGATTGTGACACCAAATATACTGCAAATGTACTGCACAATCGAATACGACGTCACGTTATGGATGAAAGTCTTGTAAGAGAAGGGGAGGGAAGAGAAAAAGAAGGAGGTGGAAGAGAGGGGGAAATATTTTACTTAACATTTTGAACATGAACATCAACCTTATCATCATGATAAGATCTTATTATGATCTTATGATTATCAATATCACCACCCCATACCATTTTCATCTCTGCATCACCAGCAATCTCATCGATATCAGTCCTTTAGGGTCGATTGTGAGGGGCGACTTCCCGGAGGAAAATACCATGGGGCCTCCAAAAGGACAAGAAGTAATGGGCAACGGATGGACCATCTATGACAACATTGAGCAGTATCGAGGGAAGGTGGCATTAAAAGGTAGGGCATAACGGATCTTTCTCCTCCGCCTACGTTTTAACTCTCTCATTACCAAGCCACGAATACTCCATTCATGTGAATGGTCGACAAACCGGCCCCTGCCCTTGAAACTTTCTGCTCGATGCGCGTTTTCGAAAGTTGGATGCGCGATTTGTTGTGTTTTTACGCACTACCTATTAGTAAACACAATGCAAGATTTTCGGATGGAAAATTAGGCAAAATGTGGTCACATTTTCGTTCAAAATATCTCTGTTTTTTTAACTTGCATTCGTACTTCCGTGATCGTAGAAAGTTTCCCGTCATTTTGTCATTCCACTCGAAAGAACAAGGTCGACCCGCAATTCTGGTGAAATATCGGAACTGTACTCGTCGGATTGACGGATATATCACACATTATCTGAAGGGGCAAGTTTAAAGTTTCAGCGATGTGAATGTGCAATGTTTTATCGAGTGATTTTCGAAGCGCAATTGAGTTTCTCGCTGATGTTCAATCCAAATATAAAGTGCATACTTTTGTTGACCTGTGAGTGAAATTTACCTATTAATATTGATACGAATATAGTCAAAAGAAAACAAGGGGGCCGGTTTGAGGCACCCGCATCATACAAAGGTTAAATTGTAAGATTGTGGAGATCTGAGTGAATGGCTGTCAATGATGTTGATACACATATTCGACATAGATCTCATATATCACTCATGGCATCGAGGCACGTACAAAGGGAACATTTGCCATTCTAAAGTTGGATAGTTTCCTGTCGTCTGGCTGGTCACGTGCCGGCGTTCAGGGTGTCCTTGAGAGTTTCGGGTTGATGTGCCAGAAAAGGCACTTGTATCGACGGCGGAACTTTAAATAAAAACAAGTTGGAATGATAGTGAAAGTTCGATGTTATTTTATTCAACCATTTGACGATAACAAATTACAAACCAAGTATAGAACTACATGTATGACAAACAAGTTAGACCTGCGTATTCCGCGGGGATTCAATTGACATATTTCAGCAAACTATTATGATATATTAATTACATATCTTCATCAAGGATATTCTGGGTTAGACCTATCCCATCGTCGTACATCACCTTGTTATCGTCATCGATACCGTGGTTCCTGTATCGATACATATTCCTGTAATTTCCTTCTTCATAAAACACTGAGCAGCAAACTGCGTGTGACTCAAAGGGTTTCAAATAAATTTGTGTTCACTTAATTTCAGTGAACTTACAAATGCACATGTACTGATTGGAAAATGAAAAAAGTTGGACTTCGGGTAACTCATCTGTGTTGCAATTTACTTTATTAAGATGCTGTTTGTATTGTCACTGGGCCCCGTAACATAAAGGTTTGCAATCAATTGCATATTTCAAAGACAAATTTTGATTGGTTACTGGTCATTTTTTTCAACAAAAAGCGCATGCAACAATGATGTTGATTGGCCATTGCCATTTTGCGACTGATCGCGAACCTTTATGTTACGGGGCCTAGACATCGTTCTTAGGGTAAAGTGTGCCTTAAATAGTATTCACTTAACAGACGCACCTTTCGTGGGCCCACACGGGCCATCATAAATATAATAATTTTCTCATAAAAGCAAGACCAAAAAGAAGTACATTTTTAAAAATTAGACAATATAAAGATCATCAAACCCAAAATACCCCAGATAGAAAAGTAACGTTGGGCCAACGTCGGCAGTGGTCGGATTGGTCGCTGTCGGGATGCTAACGTTGAACCAACGTTGGGCCAAACCATTTGCATTATTTTGTATGTGTGTGCGCTACGTCGGGTAATGTAATGGTTGTGACGTTGGGCCAACGTCGGCAGTGGTCGGATTGGACGTCGTCGGGAAGCCAACATCCAACCAACGTTGGGCAAACTAATTGCATTTTGTACTTGTTGAGTGATCATAATATGACGTAATATACTTAAAAACCACCTATGTATCCCAATTCAGTCTAATCAGTGTCACTTCAAGCAATCTCTGTTTACCCAAGTGGTATATTGTCGATACAGGACGTTTACTACTTGAAAACATTTTGTAACTTAATGCTCATGAATATTCATACATGTATTAGGCCTATTCGTGTGTGTCAAGATTTTGTACTTTTAAATAGATAGCCCCCACATAACCAGATAAAATAAAATAATATAAAAGTATACAATCAATGATTTGAAGTTTAAACATAAAATAGTGAATGTCACCTACTTACGTGAAGACAATAATGATAACAAGAACGAAAAATGCCCTTTTTAAAGAGTACGACATAGGATAGGAATAGGATAGCAATAGGATAGCAATGGGATAGGATAAGTAATAAGATAAGCAAGAACGTTTAGAAGTAAGCCATGTTTCGGATTATCATAAGATAAATTAAAGTAAGGATTAATGTCTTTAAACATTTGCATGTAGATCAATATTTTAACGATGTTGATCCAACGTTGCGCCAACGTCGATATGAATGGTTGATCCAACGTTGGTCCATTGTTGGCCCAACGTTGGATCATCGTTTTACGTTGGCCCGACGGCAAGAATGACGTGGGCCCATCGTCATACTTACAACGTAGGCCCAACGTAACTGCATACTTTGGCCCAACGTTGTGCCAACCTAGCATTGCTAACTGGGTAACAGAAGCACCTTTAGTGGTCGGCCCACACCGGCCATCATGAATAAAATAATTTTGTAATAAAATTTTCTCATAAGAGCAAGACCAAAAAGATATATAAAAATTGGACAATAAAGATCATCAAACCCAAAGTACACTAGAAAGATATGTCGTAAATCACGATAAAGATTTTAAAATCCATCATTCTTTTGTGAGCACCCTCTGGCTGGGAATGACCTCCCACTCGACATTGTAAATAGTTCATCAATCGAAATCTTCAGGAGCAGGATCCCGTTGCATAAAACTTGCCATTGATGATAACTTTGCTATTAATCATGTTAATAACAACTTCTGTGGAAACCTTGAATTTGATTGGCTGTCCAGCGATGTTACCATGGTAGTTACCATTGATGGCAGAGTTACCATTGATGGTAAGTTTTATGCAACGGGGCCTAGGATTGGCAAAATTCATATCCACTACGACTAGTCAGTCATCGCGCCCACTCTCCGACTGCACTATAAGTCTGGTCCAGCAGCGTCTGCATCCAGATCCAGAATTATGATCAAGATAACTTGAAGAGCTGTCATCAGATCAACGACATAGCTTTATGTAGGGCCTACTCATTGGTAAATTGGAGAGTCATATCGTTGGAATTGTGTTTATTCCGGTAATTATGATGTTAATGTAGGTTATACTCTTTTCAAACAGATTTCGGGACACATTCTGTAAAAATGGGCCCAAAAGAATTAGTCGCTATCTAATGATACGGGCTCCTGATGTAGGTTTATTTCGTGGCTCGGTACGATTGTGTATACGCGGTACCTCTGAGTTCTTCTCCAAAAACAGATAACATTGACTTAATAGAAAGAGTGACAATAGAGAAACAATTTGGCTTTAAATTCAGACATGTTACGCATGACTGGTGACCCTTTCTTGTGCTAAATCAGATTCTCAATGATATTGATTCCCACCAGGTAATGTTCAAATCTGATACATGTTGATAAATCAAAATTGTAGTTGTTAATCAGTGTCTGAATACAAAGTTTATGATTTGTCTAATGTGATTAGGATTGTTGGATATCCCACTATGTTAAAACAGAAACATATTGGAGTATCTCGTTTAGCGCAAGAAAGGGTAACCAGTCGTGCGTAATGTCGTTCTTATCTTAAGAACAGCTTGGTGTAATACCCCTCAGATCATTGATATTCGTGGGCAACTCCGTCATCGTCCATTTGTTCCCAGCGCCGTATTGTACATGTTGTATAGAATATTCGTTATTCGTATCTAGGCGTAAACCTAATAATACACATGTATACTGTATCACCACTTGTTGCGCTTCGATTTTCCTCTAATATACAGATGACTGGGTAGGGATAACATATTTTAATGTTCAGTATTTTAACGTATATTATTAACGTAACTTCCTCTTCTCAATATGCTTTTATGAGGTTTCTACTTCATGTAGATGGATAGTCCACCGCATTGTGGGAGAGCAATTCGCTCGTGACGTCACAAAACTGAAATTTCAAAAGAGCATAACTTTCCTATTCTTTGACAGATTTTCGTCCAACCTTCACTGATGTTTTGTTTTCATGTTTCTGCTTTTAATAAAACCCACTTAATTTCAGGGTGAACTATGTCTTTAAAGTGGCCTAGACCATTGTAAATTATAGGTCTTCAGCGTGACTGATCTACAGTTCTCTTGTAAAGTCAAGAGTTACGAGATCGTCATCCATAGCAGCGTCAATCATGCTCTTTGGGATTTGAGGGAAATGGCGCCCATAAGCTTGGACGATCTCATCACGTGACTTGAGGTACGTCTTGCACACCTCGCTCTGTTCATTTTCGATCATCAGAGTCGCGCCTACGATTGAGACAAGTCGGCCGTGCGGGTACGCCACACAGCGGATGCATGTAAGAAAATAAGGCGGGGCGTCGACTACTGTTGTAAAAGTCTTAGTCATAGCTTGGTCAAAGTGGGACAATGAGACGACTTGGTCTACGTGGAAGAAAAAAAATGAGAACCACCCGTCTTCCGTGTGGTTACTAAAGGCGCGTGCCTTTGACGGGTCGCTGTCAACACTATGTTGGCGAACGACGATTCCGCCTTCTTGACGGACGAAGCGGTACCGCAGAAACGAGTCGCGATATTCAGGAGAGACGCGGTCAAAATCCAGCGAGATTGCACGATACGATGGACAGCCGTTCCCAGTGTCCACAAGGTGCGAGGAATGTGGATGGGTCAAGCCGCGGACAACGACAGCGATGTGGTCATTCTTCCTCGACAAGACATCGCTCGCTACAAGTGAGGCGTCGAAGCCGATGGCACGCAGCAACATCCAGAGGAAGGTGTTGAGCTGGTAGCAGAGCCCGCCGAGCCTAGCCTGCATGCCCGCCTTGATATCCCTGATGGTTGGCAGTCGTCTGCTGTTATGCGGCTGCGCGATCATCTCGACCGTCTGGAACGGCAAGTTGTGTTGCAGCTCACGCAGAAGATCGTCTAGGAAATTCACACGACTTGTCGCTAGTTGACCCTCTGGCGACGCCATCCCCAGGACGTCTTTCAAAAAGAGGAACGCCTCCTTCTCGTTCAATTCAGAGGAACCAGCCATCTTTCTCGCTGAGTGGAATGTAGGTCTACGTGTCTGAAAAAGTAAAGCCAAATGCAATGAAAGCATAGGCGTCGAATTCTTGTGATGGTTAGAGGAGGGGAGTTAATGGCGTTGTTACTCCGCGGTGAGGAAGGGGTGTGTGTGTGTGTGTGTGGGGGGGGGGGGGGGGGTGTCCCCTCTCTGTCCCCTCTTCCACGGTAGGGTCTTTACAAAGGAAATGAAGAAACAAAATTAGAGCACATTTCAATGATGTTCTGAGTCATTAAATGTAGTCCTCATTCACTATGAATCTAGCCTAGCTGTATGCCATGTATGCATCGCCATGTTAACTTTCGTCAAATAGTAGCGCATCTACCGATTATCCAGTACATATCGCCGTAAATGTCACACACTGTCTCTAGCTCTGTCTCGCACAGCTAGTAGACCATCAATTAGCAGCTTGCATAATCAGGACGTAGGGGAAAGTGGGCAAAACGGATCACCTAACTTAAGCTCGTCATATCTCTGTCATAGAAAATGTCCCAAGTTTTTTAAGGGCAACGCAGAATAGGATTTGGTGAAACCTACAGAGGCCCCTTTTCACCCAATAATTTGCTTGAAAATGGTGCTCAAAGAGTTTTGAAGGTCCGTTTTACCCTATGGATTGGGTAAAAAGGACCCAGGTATATGGAGAAAAGGGCTATTTTCGTCCGTCTTGCAGCTTATTGAACATGGGATTTTCCACTGATTCTGTGAATTCATGATTTGCCTGTGCACAATCTCTTTCAAGGCCCATGATATTAGTTTTTAATGAAACAGAAAGGCATGAATTGGAAAATGATCACACGGTGAGATAACTCATCAATTGCAACATCCAACAAATGAAACGATCTTTAATATAGATAAAATGGTAATGATTTCAGTACCTCTTCCTGAGGCGTCACAAGTAAGAAAGCTTATAAGTTGAAGTTGTTTACTTCGCAAGATATGGTATTGGGTAGATAAAGTGAGACATAATCAAACACAGTGGAAGTGAATTCAGCAGTCGCAAGATATGACATTAGGTCAAGAAAGTGGCATATTATTCAACAATTAATTTACCTTCACACTATTATCGCATTTGTTTTAATTCCATTGGCACAACACAGACCCATGGTATATTTTGCCCCCGAGACCCACGTCCGTCTTACCCCACAATGACCTTCTGGTCATTGGTCAATATAACATGCACCAGTGGCCCCTACTGAAACATAACAAAATTACCCCAAATCACAAAAATGGAAATGGCAAATTCCTCACAAAATAAACCCTTAAATAACATCAGTAGGGCATTTCATGAAAGTTGTCAGCACTCACCAAATAGTGCTGACAATTTCAGTGAAATCCTCGGTTTTGATTGGCTCAGAGGCACTAGCCTCTGTTACTATGGTAACTGTCGGAGAAAGACAACTTTTATGAAATGACCTCCCAGGTACCCCCCCCCCCCCCCCCATTTTGTGTTTATCACTATACAAACGTCATATTTTCTCACCTGAAAATGAAAGTTTTGTCAGGTCCCTCTTTTTTTGAAGACACAACACGCAAATAGGCGCAGTGCAAGTGATTGACGGAGATACATGTAATGGGGTGGGTCTAATGGGGTCCGTTTTACCCCCCACTTCCCCTATCAACACAAATAGGTGTGTTATTCTGAAAACGAAATTAATAGTTTCGATTTGAGTCATTTGCTGTATTGGAAGACAAGCAGATAATCAATCAATCAAATCAAATCAAAGTCCCGTAGGATCCATATGTATGTGATTGAATATCGGCGCAGTTTTCAGAATAAGAACTAACTTAGCTAAGACAGTTTTTGACTTCAGTTTCTTTCAGAATACCCCACCCCTAAAGTCTTTCATTGGGTATTCTCTAAATCTACATAAAGACGGTTTCATTGACTATCCAAAAATCAGTTAAATGTGAACTTACCGTGGACGTATTACCAGCCAGAACGCACGTCATACACTATACACAACAAACTATCCGTGAGCTTTTGGTCATATGACAAATGGTCACATGTAATCGTATCTTATATCGAAAAGTGGGAGGTCAAGCGTTGTGGTGTCACTGAAATTAACCTCGATCCAGTGCTGCCCATCACTGTGTCTATATGCGCTATTCAATCTACGCCTTGAACTTCGGTCTCATAATGGAGCAAGTATAGTCCTGATGAAAATAGAAATATTTCGTTTGATAAAAGGATATATTAAGCGTATAGAGCAGCCATATTGGAGTACAAGCAATTAAAACCTGTGCGTCATACCCTGAAAAGTCATTGTTTTCATGGTCTGATGCACAGGTTTTTATCGTTTTGTCGTCCAATCGAGCTGCTTGTGGGTCAGCCTTCCGTATTAGGTGTGTGTGTGGGGGGGGGGGGGGAGGGGGGGCAGCCCAATCTATGTGAAGATACGATGTACTATGCCGACAATCGTTATCATAGAAAAAAAAAACCGTATAAACACACGTATATCGTTGTTAGAGTCTCATTTGAATTCCTAGTCTCTGCGCCCAGTTCTTTACATCCTTATTTTGTTTATGAGTGCGAGAAGCGAGCGGCAAGCTTGAAAACATTTACTTTCTAGGGCTGCGATAATCAAAGTTTGTTCTTCTCGGGTGAGGGCACATGAATACATTTTGTTCATTTGTTTTTGTGAATGTTTTTACGAAGCAGGTGAAGCGATTGAACAGTTTCAGAGAAAACCCAGTGAACAGGTGAATGAAGTGCGAAAATTACAACATTAAATTTTTTTTTCATATATTAGTACCATTTACCCAGGGTAGCCCTTCAGTGGTTTGACACAGTTCTGCTTTGACATTTAAGACAACATGGTGAACGTACAAATTACAAACAAATAACATGTACAATTCACTGACAAATAAACAACATTATGGAATTTGCCTTATATCAGTAAACAATAACACAGTTGGAAATACATGTATGTCCCTATTTCTTTATTGGAAATATACATATTTATGTGTACATGGTGTAATTGTACGTAATTGTAGAGGATATATATATAAATATATATCATACATGTATCACTCATTACATCAAGGCACTTATGTTCTGAAGGGAACATTTTCCCGTTTTAGACGTCACACATACGCCAGTTCAAATCGGACTTTGTGTTTTGGTGGATTATAGCAAGAATGGGCACATTCATCTCTGCAAGAGGTTCACGTTTTTGGGTCTTGTAAAGGAGAGAACTGCTGCTTACCAGGGTGGGGAGGGGGGGGGGGGGGTGTTTCACCAAGCTGTTCGTAAGCTACGAACGACTTTACGAACGACTGGTGGCCCCTTCTTGTGCTAAATCACATTCTCAATGATTTTGATTCCCATCAGCTTCAGTTCAAATCTGATGTTTATAAATGGAAATTCTTGAAAATAACAAGTGTCTGAATACAAAGCTTATAATTTGTCAAATGTTATTAGGATTGTTGGAAATGAACTCCCCAAAACAGGAACAAAGTGTGGTATCGCATTTAGCACAAGAAGGGGTCACCAGTCGTTCGTAAAGTCGTTCGTAGCTTACGAACAGCTTGGTGCAACACCCCCTGGTTAGGAGACATCTAGAAGATTCCCACATCTTTTGATGCGATTTCATTTTTGAGCTATATGAAGAATGGTGAATTAAATTTATACCTGGTATATATTCTTACTACGGTAACTTTTACGGCATTTTGACTATAATATTTTATGGGCAAGCGGAGCGGCAGAGTAGCTAAGATAGTAATTAAACTGATACAACATTATGTTTGTTTTCATATTTTGTCGGGACAAAGGATATTCTGGTCAGCAAAATGCCTATTATGTCGGCTTAATAGACGTTTTTTTTTATCGCACTTGTTAATATTAATGTACAACCCCAGTTGGTCCATAAAGGTTACTGTACGGAATATGTTGTTGGTCTTATGTAGGACTAGCATGTCAGCTAGTGTTGTGCTGATGTACCATTAACATAGGGAGCAAGACTACAGTGGTACGGAACCCTACTGTTGTTGTTGCTAGTTGGGTACTTGTGTCTGTCTGTCAGGGGCCGTTTTCCATTTTGAAACGGGGCACATTATCAGTTATCACGAGAGGGGCACAGTATGCAGCGTATTATTCAGATCAGCTACCAGTACTTTGTTACGTTAGATAAATATACTGCAATTCATATTAAAATAAATCGCCTACACGAGCGTCTTTCATTATGTTCATAGTAGATTATTAGCCTTCAATGTCAATGAACTACAGTCCTCTTGTATAGTCAAGAGTTACGAGATCGTCATCCATAGCAGCGTCAACCATGCTCTTTGGGATTTGAGGGAAATGGCGCCCATAAGCTTGGACGATCTCATCACGTGATCTGAGGTACGTCTTGCACACCTCGCCCTGTTCATTTTCGATCATCAGAGTCGTGCCTTTGATCGAGACAAGTCGGCCATGCGGGTACGCGACACATCGGATGTTTGTTAAGAAATAAGGCGGAGCGTCGACCACAGTTGTGAAAATCTTGGTCATGGATTGATCGAAGTGGGACAGTGAAACGACTTGGTCTACGCGGAAGGAAAAGAAGGTAAACCACCCGTCAGCTGTGTGGTTGCTAAAGCGAAGTGCTGCTGACGGGTCGCTATCGACTTTATGCTGGCGAGCAATGATTCCGCCTTCTTGACGGACGAACCGGTACCAAAGGAACGAGTCGCGATATTCAGGGGAGACGCGGTCAAAATCCAGTGAGATCGCACGAAAGGATGGGTAACCCGTCCCAATGTCCACAAGGTGCGAGGAGTGTTGATGGGTCAACCCTCGGACAACGACACCGACGTGGAAATCCTTGTCCGACCCAACATCGCTCGCTATAATTAAGGCGTCGAAGCCGATAGCACGCAGCAACATCCAGAGGAAGGTGTTGAGCTGGTAGCAGAGCCCGCCGAGCCTAGCCTGCATGCCCGCCTTGATATCCCGGATGGTTGGCAGTCGTCTGCTGTTCTGCGGCCGCGCGATCATCTCGACCGTCTGGAACGGCAAGTTGTGTTGCAGCACTCGCAGAAGATCGTCTAGGAAATTCACTCGACTTGTCGCCAGTTGACCCTCTGGCGACGTCATCCCCAGGACGTCTTTCAAAAAGAGGAATACCTCGCTCTCATTCATCTGAGCCGTTTCAGCGATACCATTCATCTTTCGATCTTGCTGGTTGTACGTCTGAAATAGTCATTAGAATACAATTCATCAAACAATAATGATGACCTAATCGAAATAGGGTAACCAAAGAAGATAAATGACTTACGGACAATATTGTTCATACCGCATATAAGGTTCCATGATGCACCGCACTCAATTTGCCTGCAGTCATGTCCGATTCGTGTTAATTAGTGTACTAGTGTATGAGACCGGAAGGAGACATGCCTGCCCTCAATAGACCAGTTCGTAAAATTTACACCATGGTCGGACAATCCACTGAATAAGCATTACTAGACTGCTCACTGTTTTCTTTTTTTTTTTTTTTCATAAAGCTGAGTTGTATGATGGACGTAAAGACATTGTACTGCGTGCCCGGAAGAACAATAGAAACAGGTGCACATGGTGGAATGTTCTTTTACTACCTTCTCAGAACTGAATAGCTGTTGCCATATCTCCATGATGATAAGTTGAAATGTGGTTGACTATCTAATGAATTTCCATTTTCCATAATGGCACTGACCCGAGGTCATTTTCTACCAGCAATAATCTGGTCATTTGCAGATTGCAATTACGAAATGGCTTATTTTGAGACCGTTACAATATACATGATAACCATACTGCATTACATTTCTCGGATGTAACATGTGTCTACATTTTGAAAATTCACCATCTTGACCATAGCGACAATACAGGCACGAACATCAACATGCCAACATCAGTACGCGGACTCTCTATATCATGCTTTGCACTGACGATTGAAATAAACCCCTAAAAAGTTCTGCAACTCAAGTTTGAGGGGTAGTAAACACTACCAAAAAAAAAGAAAGACCCCCCCCCCCCTATAAGCAAAATAACATAACTTTTTACTGAAGAGATTTTGAGCAACATAACTTGGCAGGGTTGTACCTTCACTTGACTAACTTCCGTGTGAAAACCACATTAATCCACTTAGTCTTGCATGAGTGAGCAGATATTAAAGGCAAAATTGTCACTTTTCGAAAGTCACAAGGGTAATTTGGGGATTCTGTCATGAATTTTTAACGAATTCCATTTCTGGTGCTTAATTTATGTCTTTTCATTGTTTATCATCCATCTGTCGACGCACTAACACATATCTCAACACTTAACCCATTGTTCTGGTTGAGTGAGCACAGTTTAAAAAATATTCATCCCTCTTGAGTTTGAAACTTTTAAAAACCCTTTATTTTTGTGAAAAAAATAAAAGATGTAACATGACCTGTTGTTTTGATGTCAAAGTTGAGTGAATACACTTCAAAAATCGCTCAATAAATGTCAAGATGTACTGTTAAAACGGAATAAACAATTACCCTTGTGACTTTTAAAAAGTGATAATTTTGCCTTTAATGTGTGTTCACTCATGCATAACTGTGTGGATTAATGTGATTTTCACACGGAAGTTAGTCAATAGGTTAAGGTACAATCCTGCCAAGTTGTGTTGCTCAAAACCCCTGCAGTAAAAAATTATGGGGGGGGGGGGGACTTACTTTTTTGTTGTGTTCATATCGCTTGTTGTTAATAATCATCATACGTGACTGGGGTATCATTGGAAAGCTTGATAATTGTTCTTCACATTGGTGTGCCATTTGCAGCGTTTATGCAATGATGAAATGTGCAGTATTCCAGAATATAGGGCAAAGTCAGAAATGAAATGTTGAAAAAAAAATACCGAAGGCCCCTAGATGCAATGTGTTTTGGATACTGTAGTATCAATGTGACAAAGAACGTTCACGCATCGCCGCATCAACATTATTCAAACTAATTTCACGTGCAAAACAACAGAAAACACATAATTTTGCTACATTTCATTTTAAACCGTACTGAATATTCAGAATGTCTGCGCATTCCACGATTGCGTAAGCATTACAAACGATACATCATTACAAAAATAAATAGTCACGCTGTCTTATGATAACACATTTTGTGGACGATAATGAAGCAATTAAAGATGGTCCTATCAGTGCCGTCACCAGCTTTCTTCAAGGGGGCGGGGTGTTTGGGGAAAAACGACGCAAACATTGCCAATTCCGATGTCAGGAAGTGCTGCTGGTGGCATAGACAGGGGCAAAAGCAAATTAGTCTACAACGAAAATGTACAATGTATGAGACACATGGATTGAGATATTCATTATCGCATTGAAATATCATGTTTCCTTTTAGACTTTCCTTTTCCACTCTTCTTTCCTTTTTTGTTATTGTTAGTCCTCTTTCTCTATTTTTCTTTATCCCTTCCTTTTTTTTTGTCCTTTTCACCTTTCCTTTTTCTATTTCCTTTCTGTTTGTCTTGTCTTTCCGTCTTTCCTCTTTTTCCTTCTCTTTCTCTTTCTTTTTATTTCTGTCACCTATTTCTATCTATTTCCACTTTGATGGCGTTTCGGTATATGATTGCTCTACTGCGATCACGTGGTGGGGGGGGGGGGTGGTCTGTCCTTAGATAGGGGGTTGGAATGAGAGCTCACCTGAGACAAGGGGGGGGGGGGGAGGTGAGGTACATTGAGCAGTGTTCCGGATTTATGGGGGTCTCCAAGGCAGGAAAAGCCCGCGAAAGGGGGATTCAGAAATGTTGCCAGACCTGAGATAGGGGGGGGGGGGGTGCTTTCAAAGGGAGGGAACGAGTATATGCGGATTGATAACGAGTATGACGGCATGAATACAAAGATTTAACTATGTTTAGCTCTAGCGGGTGCGGGCGAGGGGGTGTGGGGGTGGGGTGTAGTGGTGGGGTGGGGTGAAGGGGTTGGTGGTGGTGGGGCGGGGGGGCTGGTGGTTGGGGGGGGAGGGGTTGGTGGTAGTGGTGGGGTGGAGGATTGGTGATGGAGCGGGGGGGGGGGGGTGATGGGGGGCAGTAAGGGAGGAGTTGGGGGAGGGGTGGGGAAGTTCTGTAGCGGTGAGGGCAGTGTGTCGACAAGAAGGGTCGGTATTTAACCATATTTAAAGGTTACCTCCGGTCCATACTAACATCTAAATAAAAGCAGACCAATCAGATGAATTGAGCAACATACCTGAGGAAACTCAGATATTTGAAAAGAACATTGTAAACATTGTAGTGCCTATACAAAACTTTCTATTTTACTTGAGACAAAATGAAAACCCTATTATTTCGTTGTGACCATCACCTTCTATAAAACCATCTCAATATCCTAAATTTGTTATATATTTCCAGTCTACCAGAAACAGATTTCCTTATATCAGAATTTGTTTTGCTTATTGCCGGAAATCCGTTCCACACTGGCGTTCTATCTTTCAAAGGTGCAAAAATGTCTCATGCGGAGATGGAATTTACCTTCTTCCACCCTGCTCATAAATATCATATTGCCAACACCTGTTGGTCTCTCGGTGTGTCCACACCTGTGAAAGGAAACTGTAAAGGACTCTAGTTCACTCATTTTTCATGTGCATTTTAAAGCGTTCTTTTAACATTTGGTAATATATGAGCGAGTAAAAATATCGGTTTTTAATATACAAACATAACAATATTTGCCTCTGTTATGTTTTAATCAAAGAAGATGTAATCAGTTGGTAACAATAATATCTACATAGCAATAAACGTACAAGGAGACAGCCAGAAACGATCATAAAGCATTTGCCGAGTACAGATATGTGCGTTCAATATGGCGGCATAGAGCCTACAATATAATACATGTACGTGATATAGTCAATCTTGAGCCACGGCTCTGGTATGTGTGTCACGCCTGGTGAATATGGATGTCTGGATTTTCCCAGTGGACTTCGAACTCAACTCTTCATGAACCCGTTTTGATGCTAATATAATATCGACCTAATGTCATAACCTGGAACCTTTCGCGAATTATTCATTTCAGGGCCAACTGATTACTCTGTGTGAAATCAAGTTCATAGTGCGTAGCCAGGAACAATGCGCGGAATGCGGTATGCTGAACACACCTACAAACTTCGTAAATAATGGCGCTGGCTTTGACAAATCTTTCCGTGGGAGTCATGTTGACAAAGGGGAGGGGGCGAGTATTAGTGTTGAAGATGACACGAAAACAGACCAAACAATTGTGCCCTGCCAACTGATCCAAATCTCATTTGATTCCAGGATCCCGTAAAAGAAACACATCAAATGGTATTATTGGTTAATTGTAAAAAAGACTAGAGCGCCATTTTATAACCAGCTCCGATTGATCTTAAAAGGCTACGCTTAATCGTATCTCCTCAAATGGGTCGTTCAATTGCGATCGATCGCAATTAATGATAAATGATTAAATCCTCAAAATGTTCGGCCCGAACATTTTGGGGATTTGTGATTTAATCACTCATTAGTCCAAATGTAGATCATTTGAGGGCAAATAATTTTCAGCAAGCTTCTAAAATAGACAATACATGGATTTAAGTCCATTGACAAGAAGATTGCTAACAATTACATTTTGAAGGCTTTTTTCCCCTTCCCAGTACAGTATATGCCCTTTAAACGTAGCTGCGATTGATCTTGACGATTGATTCTGAAGATAGATGACAAATCTCTCGCTCTAAGACAGGGCCCAGCACCCACATGGGCACCTGTAGTGTTGCAGATATTCCGAAGGTTCGTTTATTCCGAAGGTTCGTTATTCCGAAGGTTCGTAATTCCGAAACACGTAAATTGCCTATAC
>OZ022588.1:3358842-3373842 GCA_963669155.1 Arbacia lixula
GTCCAACTCTAAAATTTCAACATTTTGTCTGTAGCAATTCATAAAGCCACGTAATTTATAGATACTGTGGTATATGAGTGACCTCATTGGGCGCTACGGAACCTCGGGTAGCATAAATATCTTCAGTTTTAACTTTGTTCAATTTTGGTGAGCACATTAGTACCCTAAATTGCACCTTTTTGTGTACACCAAATACCGTTCGACTTTTTTCTTGTACAGCCCTGTATTATTTTAGGATTGTTGGGGGTTGCTTTATGTTCAATGAAAAATGCCAGATAGGTTTTTAGTGTGACTGCTTCTCCATTTTTTGAAAACGAGTTGCCGCATTTCTTTTGTTTCGGAGGCTTAATTTTCCGTTAACAAATTAGTATTCCGAGCTGTGGATCTTGAAATGTTATTAGTCATTCCTGTAATTATTTGGTTACAATTCGATATTCCGAAGGTTCGTTTATTCCAAAGGTTCGTAAATTCCGAAACACGTAAATTGCCTATACCTCGATGCTCGTTAGTCTGAAAACGAAAAAGGGTTCGTTAATCCGAGCATTTGCCGCGTAACGTTCGGAATAACGAATCTTCGGAATAACGAGTGCTTCCCAGTTATTTGCATTAGTTAGATACATTGTATGATACAGCACTCAGAGAAGTATTCGACAAGCATGCACCAAGGGTAGTAAAGAAATGTGGTCTTGCGACATAAGGTGCCTCGGTTAGATGATAGCATATTAGAAGAAAAACGGAAAAAGAGGAAAGCTGAGAAGCGTTGGTTAAAATCAAGAACAGATGAAGACGGGAAAGACTGGAAGGAATACAAGTCAGCTAGAAACACTTATTATTTCCACTTGTATGAAGCACGCAAAGCCCATCACAAAGTTTTGGTGTCTGAAAATAAAGAAAATCCCAAAGCACTGTTTAATATTTTGAAAGGTCTGTTAAACATGCCTAACAAACAACCAGTTATACCAAATAGTGTTGATAGTAAAACTTTTGTCAATAACTTAGTAAATTACTTCTTGCATAAAGTTCAGAAAATTCATGATGATATTAAATCCAAAATCAGTAATGTAAACAAATTAATTACTGATGAAATCTCACTTGATAAATAAATTGTAGTTCTCAGAGATATGTCTGAACATAATGTTCAAATCTTGATCATGAAGCTCAGAAAGAAATCCTGTCCATTGGACCCAAAGCCCACAAAAATGCTTATGCGATATTTGGATGTATTATTACCTGTCATAACCTCCATGATCAATACGCGATCTGTCAACAGGGCAGTTTCCTGCTCTGGAAAGTTGCACTTGTTAAACCGCCATTGACGATGTCGGGTATTGGAGCAGAATTTTGTAATATGAGGTCTATTAGTAATCTTCAGTACATTTCAAAGTTGGTAAAAGGCGCTGCTACCCAACAAATCCTTGAGCATCTTGATTCTCACTCACTCACTCTTGTCATTCAACCAATCAGCCTACCGAAAATTTATAGCACTGAAACAGCGATCCTAAGAGTCAAAAGTGATTTTTGTCAGTGGATTACCAGAAGATTAGTCTACTGCTCTTACTTGATTTGACCGGCGCTTTTGACACTATTGACCATTTGTCTCTGTTACAAACTTTAAAAACTCATTTTGGGATAAATGGTATAGTTCTCACTTGGATTGAATCTTACTTGGCTGATAGAAAACAGACAGTTGAAATGGATGGTATTGAGTCAGACGTGTTCAAGGTACATCTTGGTGTCCCTCACGTTTAGGACCCTTACTGTTTTTTGTATACAAGCAGACTCCCCAAGCAGAGTTCTTTATTATTACTTGTCACTGCTATGCAGATGACACACAAATATATTTGTCATTCTGTCCTAAAACACCAAATGAAGACTACTATATCCGTGTGTTAGAAACATGCATTGAGTACATTAGAGCCTGGATGTTGCAAAACAAATTGATGTTGAATGATAAGAAAACAGACCTGTTAGTCATTGGTACTCCTCGTCAAGTATCTAAGTTTCCGTCAAATGGTATGTCAGTATGTGACACTGCTGTAAAACCGTCCCATAGCGTGAGAAACTTAGGAGTGTTATGTGATACCCACTTGAGCATGGAACCGCAAATTATTAGTGTATGCAAATCAGCCTATTACATGATTTATAATCTGAGGCGAATTCGCAAATATTTTGATCAAGATAGCATGAAAATTGTAATTCACGGATGCATTACGAGTAAATTAGATTACTATAATAGTGTGATGTGTGGATAATCAGACTTACAGATAGAAAAGTTGCAGAGGGTTCAAAATACATGTGCTAGTTTGATTTGTAATCTTCCAAAATTTGCCCGTGTTACACCATTGTTAAGAGATTTGCACTGGCTGCCCATACGCCAAAGAATTGAATTTAAGATGTCGGTAATAGTCTATAAAGCGCTAAATGGTCAGGCTCCTAGATACATCAATGATATATTGAATTTTGAATGTCAAACCCATGATCATAATCTCCGCAGTACACAAGACACATTGTTGTTGCAAGTCCCCCAAATCTGAACAAAAGTAACCCTAGGTGACCGATCATTTTTTTTGTGCAGCTCCTAGATTGTGGACAGCTTTGAATCAAAGGTGAAAATCTATTTGTCTAAACATAGATATAATTTATTTCTGACCATGATTTAAATTATATAGCATTATGTAGCACAAGTATATGTAGGAGCTCTTGCAGCGCAGTAGAATAATATAAATATAGTTTCTGCGCTCTATAAGTGATTTGTTATTATCATTATTATTCATTATTTATATCATTCAGGTTAGTCTAGTATTGATTACCGATTGGCTGTATGCGGTCACGTAGCGGCATGTTGCCCGATAACGTCATTTTGCCAGTCAACATAACCATGATAACACTGATACTGGTGTTATCTTTCCCAAGGGAAACATTTTGCACGCAAGTGAACGCGTTGATACGCGCTGATAGACGCTACGTTCATCCCACACAGCCACAACGCGAGTGGGAGTGACTTTATTCCGACACATTTTACTAGTATATGTTAGACTAAAATGTTCGGTATACTAAACTGAATAAGATATCAGGGGGAGGGGAGGAGTGTAGGGGGGGGGGGGGGGGGGTATTCCGAACACGAACTTAGGAATTTTTTTTATTGTATCTCAAGGAATTGGGAAAATGTTATTTTTAAGCCAACTTAGGATAAAAGATTAAAAAAATATTCAAATGAGGTAGAGATAAAAATTGTATGTAAATGAGTCTCTGGGATTAAATTATGCAAATGAGCTAAATGGGTATTCTGAAACACACTTAGGAAAAAAATGTTAGGATAAAAGACAAAACTGCTCCTGAGCAGTTTCAATATCCAGACGCACGCGCCTATGCCCATAGCATTTACGTGCAAAACTAATTCGTGCGTTTTTTTTCATATAAGCGCATCAAATGCAATCAGGCGCGCCATTCATTTCGAAAAAAACAAATAGAGCAGCTGAATCAAGCAAGGGCAAGGGCGATGTACAGTCTTTTGTCTAAAACATACCACTTTAATTTACCTGTTGATATTCTCTTGGAGTTATTTGATCAGCTTGTTTTACCAATTTTGCTTTGTGGAAGCGAAATATGGGGATTTAAAGAACTCGAAGCATTATTTTTTTTCACATGCAATTTTGTCAACAAATTATGAATGTTAGAAGAGATACTGCAAATTGTTTTATTCTTGGTGAATTAGGAAGACATAAGTTAGAAAATTAGGTTGGAATCAGAATGATACATTTTTGATGTAATATTGTTCACAGTGAACGAGGTAAACTGTATGGCAAAGTATACTTGATATTGTAGTACTGTATGATCAAAACATATATCAATCTCCTTGGTTAAAGACGATAAAGGTGACACTTTAAAACCTCGGTATGAGTAATTTGTGGGACGCATGCGAGTTTACTAGTCGTGAACGGGTTAAGAATTCTGCAGAACACCGTCTTTTTGATACACACTCTTAGTGTTTGTTGTCTACCATATTTGAAAATTCTCATGCCAAAACTTATCGAATATTTATACAGTCCTTGCATTTTGAGAAATACTTGATTGACCTCCCCAAAAGAGAGAGAATGATATTATGTAGGTTTAGATGTTCCGATCACCACTTACCGATTGTGTCTGGGAGATATTCCAATACTCCAAGAAATATGAGGTTATGTAAACTTTGATTTCTTCAATCATTAGAGGAGAAATTTCATTATCTATTTGAATGCCCTTTTTTGCAGGCGAAAGAAAGTCATTTCTTAACAGATATTTTATAAAAACAAATATATACATACAAAATGGAGCAGCTTTTTAATTCTTCCAATTCTTAAGTGCGCCTAAATCTTGTAAAATTTTGTAAAGAGATAATGAATCAGTTTAAATAAGTGTACATTTTACAAAAGCTAATTTATGTGTATCAATAACAATGTTTGACTATATACCTGTGTGTTGATATTGTTTATATTATTGTTTTCTTTTTGTTTAAGTTAGCTCATATTCAAAAATATCTTTCAAAGTCGCAAATAACTTTACTTGTGCCGATATTTTGATATTTTTTTTTCTATTTTTTTCTTCTCCCATCTTTTTCTTACATTTGTTTTCTTCTTTTAAAAGCTAGTTCATTACTTTGTAGTCGATATAATTCTTTATTATGCTTTATGCGATGAGCTTACAATCACTTTCTTGTTTATCACTCTCTGCAAGCGTATACCTGAATTGATATCCTGATTTATTTTCAGTATAATGTGTTTTGTAAATATTGTAAATATTACAGATCTATATCTTTGTAATACGGACATGATTATCCCCAATACCTAACAAGGTGACATGGGATCTATAAATTGTCATTGTCATTGTCAAAATTTTCATTGTCATCGTGCTTAAAAAAACGCGAAGTGCGAAAAATCGAGAAGTTAGGGGACAGGGACAATAGTCCTTTGGTACGGTTGCGAGGCAACTTTCACCCTAACTTCGCGATTTTTTAATGACATTTTAATGAGAATGGTACTCTTAATGCGCAATGTTACTGTTAGTTTCATGACGTCACACCATCAGCTTGATGGTGTTGTTCAAGACATGAGGAAAAAAAAAAGATATTTCCTCCAGCGGCAGCCAGCATCTTTATAATGCAACACTTGAAACATACACTCTCAAATAATAACCAAATTTCTTTCACCATACTTCTATTTACAATTCTTTGAAGGCCCAACTGAGGAGTGTGAATTTTCTGCTTGCTGATTTGAAGCCTCCGAACTAAACTATGAAGACTGCTCACACAAATATAAACAGAAAAACTTATCCAATAAATATATCACGATGTAGTACATGAACATCTAGTTCATCTGCCAATAAATAAGAAAGATATTCCCTGCAGTCTGAAAACAAGGATTTGGATTTCAGTTGGATCTTATACAAAAGCTTTTCGCTTTATTTTGAACATTAGATTTCAACTGTTGTGTTGTTTGTACAAACAAAAAACTAACTCGCCCCCTAGTGACGGACATGCCTGTATGACCCCTCAATCCCGACTTGCAGAGCCTCTTTTGAGGGGTGTCTATAATTTGTAAAACATATAGTTCATGCACTGACATTCGGAATATCCAAGGTGAAATGTGACACCAACAACACACACATCAGGGTAGCCAGACGTTCCCTTGCTCCCGGGATCGTCCCGTATTTTGCTCCTTTGTCCCGGCGTCCCGACCAACCCTTCCCGGGACGCATGTTGTTCCCGAATGTCAGACTTTTGATCAAAATATATTCAACAATTAAAGAATGTCATCAATAAGCAAAAGAAAACGAAGTTGAGACACCGATAAGATCGATTAAAACTTCAGCCATTCAATTTTGTACATCTATGATATCGTTCAAATACACTTTTAGAGTGCACCAAAATGCAAGTTCTAGTACCCATTTTCAAAAAAAAAAAGTTCTCCCAACTTGAATAATCGCGACCCACAAACATAGACTTTCATTTGGATATTTCCTAAAATTATGTCTATCAATATAAATTGTAACTAGTACTTACCACGAACAAACGAATGACAAGCGATCACATCAAAGCATGGACGACATAATACATGCACCGCACATGAGTACAGACGAATATTCGGTAGCTAGCTGATGGCTGTTGGTTGGCCCTGTGCCAAGAAATTATACTAAAGGCGGATTCACACTGCATCCGACATTCCGACATACGACACGACATACGACTTTCCGACATTTGATACGACAAAATAAAAATCGAAACAGTGCAAATCCAATGTGTCCATTCACACTGAGGCAACACGACAAAAAAAGTCGTGTCCGACATATTTCGTCGTATTAAAAAATCGGATCATGTAGCGACTTTTCAAGCACGACAATCCGACATTTAGCCGGAGACCAATCACAACGGCGGATTCCTATGACGTCACTTCATAAGTTTGGCTTGTCAAAAGACTTTTGCTTCGCGGAAAATCCCTGCGATGGTTCAATGTCAGTCCCATCTACTAAAATGTATGTTGGACAATGTTTCCCTACGTATCATATCTTTATCATGTCTTCGTGAAGCATTTTGCCATTGTTTGTAAAGAAAGGTGGACAAGAATGTGATTCCTTACTAGTGGTAAGTTAATCAATATCTAATTTAGTTAAAACAGAACTATGCAAAATTAGGGATTGTTGATTCATCCAATTGCTATCTGGGTACATAACTCGCTATTCAGTGGCAATTGAGTTTGAAAGGCCTCGACTTGAGACATGTCTTTTGACTAGGTCTACGTAAGTAAACATTAAAAATAGTAATTCAGACTCACGGCCAGTGCCAAGTCAAGGGTCTACGTGTAAAGTCAATGATGATTGATGGTGTATGCAACTGTTTCTATCTGCATAGATCTAAATGCCATCATTCTACATGTAACTTGAAAGTCTTGTGAGAGCTCAATGGCACTTTAACTTTGAAAGGCCTCGACACATACATGCAACGTAAAATTCACTAGATCTAGAGCTCTAGACTAGTATTAAACGTTATAAACCTGATTATGTTTATACTCGGATCTAGTCTACATCTACTAGTAGACCTACTAGAAAGCTGTTGCATATCTAACAGTTCAACATAAACATCCCTCGTCCAGTCAATCGGCCGCGCTCGCTCCTTCTTTAGAAATCGTGAGCGTTTTATTTTTCGTCTCGCGAAATCTCACGCGCAGATTTTGCTGCACCTAGATTATGAAGGAATTCGACATGCTCGCGAGATCTTTTGCTGGTGTCTTCTGTATAAGCATACTGATCAGGATTTTTTTAGACAGGGATGTTTCTTAAAAAATATTCTCATTTTTTTTTCGAAATCCGCAAAGGAGTTTTTATGTCATTTGCTTTCAAAAACAAGCCTCATTTTTTTTTTTTTAAATATGTAAGCTCTCAGACCTTGCTGGATCCTAACCCTTTTATGGATTGTACGGCAACGACAGTTACGGCTCTAAAAAGCCAATACTTCAGCGGAGATTTTGATTCCAATATTGTTTGGGCTCAAAAATAAAACATTTGTGCTATTCGTCTTCAAAGTGACGCAAGATTTCAGAAATCGTACGGACTTCGCAACCGATATACATGTAAGCTCTCAGACTTTGCTGGATCCTGACCCTTCTACAAATTGGACGGCATCACCAGTTATAGCTTTGGAAAGCCAGTACTCCAGCGGAGAATTTGATTCCAGTTTTGTTTGGGCTCAAAAATAAAACATTTGTGTTATTCGTCTTCAAAGTGACGCGAAATTTTCAGAAATCATACGGACTTCGCAACCGATATTCGTCCGCAGGCAGCAGAATACACGCGATTTTATTTTCAGCTCGGTAGTCGTGACCTTCACTTGACCTCTCGAACCGCGAAAAAGTATCCTTTTCAAACTGCGACATCTCCATGAATAAACCATATTTTTGTACACTTTCTTTTGCAACTGTATGATGGAGGTCGAAATTTACCAAGTATGAAAAAAAAAACATTCAATTAAAACAGGCAGAAAAATGTTGCAAATTCGAGATAAATATGCAGTTCTAATTAAATAAAGAAAAATGAAAATAAACTCTATATTTCAATGTCAATCGCTTTTGAGCCCCCAACACTTATAGTTCACCTGAAGCGGAATCTATTGTACTTTGTGAACATACCATTTTTTTCAACCTCTCCTTGTCGAAGGGTCAGGATCCAGCAAAATATCCACCATGTTCAAATCCAAACTGCATGAGACATGACGAAGTTGTGAGCGATCCTAACCAGCCAATCATAGTCCGCGACCCTTGGATCGCCGGTGGCATTTCGTTATGATTGGCTGGTTAGGATCGTTCACTTCTTCGTCATATCTCGCTCATTTTGGATTTGAACATGGTTGATGTTTTGCTGGATCCTGATCCTTCTATGGGGGGGGGGGGGGGGGAGGTTTAGAAATAATGGTATCGCCATAAAGTACAATAAATCCCACTTCAGATGACCTCTAAATATAAGGGGCTCAAAAGCGATTGACATTGAAATATCGAGTTTATTTTCATTGGTTTTTATCTTTATTAGAACCACATATTTATCTCGAATTTGCAATATTTTTCTGCCTGTTTTAATGAAATGTTTTTTCACACTTGGTAAATTTCGACATCCAACATACAGTTACAAAAGAAAGCGTACGAAAATATGGTATATTCATGAAGATATCGCAATTTGAAAAGGAGACGTTTTCCGCGGTTCGAGAGGTCAAGAGAAGGTCACGACTACCTCGCTGAAAATAAAATAAGCGTATTTTCCGGTGCCTGCCATTTGGCTGCGTCTGAACGGTCGGGGAGACAAGTCCCCTCTCCCCCTCGACGTCACACTGCCGTCACTCGCCAATTGCACTGCATTATGGGTTCTGTTATGTTCACACGTGATTCATTTTAGATATACTGTTGTTTATTCTATGTGTACTCTGCCTTGCTTTTGTTGTTATAATTACTTTTTTTTCTAATGATTTCAATCACGTGTATATATTTTAATTCTCATTGATCTGTTTTATTTCTAAACCTTGGAGAGTTGTTTATATATTGTGTATTACATGTTATGTATTAATTTTAAAAAAAATAACTGAAGGGAATTAATATAATATAAAAGCCAGGCACATTTTGCATTGAGTTTTCATAATAAGATGACATGGCTAGTGATTAAAGATTTCTAAAAAGAACAACTATTGTGGAAAAACTTTCGAAAGAAATCTAAATTTCTTTTCAGAAATCCCCAGACAATAGTTGTTGCTTTTGAATAATCTATGTTGTTCTCATTGTTTTGAAATGTGTTCCTCGAACTTCACTTTAGACATAAAGATGTTTTTTTCTGCATAATTATGCGTGATTGTGTTCTCGACACGGTTTCTCTGTTGTCCTCCTTTTAATCAATAAATTCTGATCATGGTTTCAGCATCCTTTTAAAAAAAAGCAGTAACAGTGTATAATAGCAACATTGTGAAAAATAAGGCAATTTGAGTGTCATTTTGATACCAGAATTGCACGTTTGTGTTCAGAGAAGCAATGTTTGTTGACTGGACTCCCTGTATAAATGGAAATAATTCAACAAAAATAATTTGCCCAACCAAGTGTATGATAGTATTTTTTTTTATATAGATGTAATTTGTGCACACCTGTATTATAGTAATAGAGATATAAAAGCTTGATATGTCTTATACATTTCTTTAGTGTAAAATGGGACGTTAACATAAAACTACCATAACACACACAAGTCTAGTCCGTGACCGAATTCATGTCGTGTAGAATAGAAGATTGCATGCAAATTCAACAGACATATAGAAATTTAATATAATGGTGAAGGTTGGAGAAACAACTTTATTCTGAAAACAAGTTTAAATTGTAGGCCAAATGGGTAATTGAGAAATCGCTTTCTGTCATATTGACGGCGATATTCATTATTCTTCTTGTTCCTTTGTAAAGTCCAGCGTGACATACTCCTCATCCATTGCATCTTTAATCATGCTTTGGGGGAACTGAGGAAAATGGCGCCCAAAAGCTTGTACTATCTCCTCACGTGACTTAAGATACGTCTTGCAAATCTGTCCCTGCTCATTTTCAACCAACAAAGTTGTGTCCTTGATGGACACGAGTCGACCATGCGGGAACACCACGCAGCGGATACTCCTCAAGAATGGTCGGTCTTCAGCCATGCTGAACATCCTGTTCATGTTTGGATGGAAGTGGGACAAGGGAACGGACTGGCCGGTATAGAAGAGGTAATACGAAAACCACCCGTCTTTGACAAAGTTTGGGTACCGCGCCGCCGACACTGGGCAGCAGTCGACGGCGTCTTCTCGAACAATGATACCACCTTCGTGGCGCACAAAGCGGTACCGCATGTACGAATCGCAGTACTCCGGAGACACGTGCTCGAAATCGAGTGGGATAGCGCTGAACATTGGATAACCCGACCCAACATCGAGAAGGTGTGAGGATTCCCCATGAGTCAGCCCATGGGCAACGATTGCGACGTGGAGATTCTGCACGCCTACAATGTCGCTCGCTATGAGCGTGGCGTTGAGATCGAAGGCGCGCAGGAGCATCCACAGAAAGGCGTTCAGGTCCCCGGGGGGGTCACTCTCCACATGGCCTGCTACCCACCCGTGTCCGACAACCTCAGAAATGCACCCTAAATGGCGTAACTACATTACCTAAATTTGCAACCCTAAATGGCGTAACGGGGGCGTAACCCATGAGAAAAGCCACCCTAAGTGGCGTGAACAGGGAAATCCCCTAATTTGATACCCTAAATGGCGTGAACATTGAAATCGATTAATTTGATACCATACTGATGACTGATGTTAAATTGATGTTAAATACAACAGGTATAAATTCCATTTTTTGAAGTTATTGAAAGTAAGGCCAACATGATTACTCTCAAGGACACCTCTCTTAGCCACTTTGAATAGGCAATAGCCATCTTTTAGCCTAAATTATTGAATGCAAATGCAAAATGCTGCTTGCCTTGCTGACTGATGCATCACTTACCATTCGTTTTACCAATTTTATCAAAACTAGATCTACTTAAATTTGCACCCCTAAACGGCGTAATCTTCATAACCAAATTAGCAACCCTAAACGGCGTGAAGAGTGAGAAAAGGCTACCCTAAACGGCGATTTACCAGCGAATGGTGCTGAAATGCAACCCTTTTTGCCAAAGACGTCGACGACGCCGGAGTGCCTGAAACGGGACCCTTTTCGACGCTTTTTCTGGACGCGGGTGCGTAGCAGGCTATGTGGAGAGTGACACATACCCCCGAGCCTACCCCGCAACTTGGCCTTGATCTCCTCGATGGTTGGCAGTCGTCTGTTGCTCAGCGGCGTGGCGATCACCTGGACGGTTTGGAACGGCATGTGGTGTTGCATGCCCCGCATGATTCCGTTGACAAACGTCTCTGGACTCGTCGCCAAGCTCTCTTCCAAGAAGACGAACGCCTCGCTCTCATTCATCTCTGCTGTATCACTCATTTTGAATAGCCAATTGTGACTGGAATTTCATGAAAAAGACACAAATGTAGTCAAAACGGTCATTTAATCTAACGTTCATATTGTCTTGCCTCTTCAGGTTAACTTCAAATTTGTTCATCCTATTCTCGCGGTGCGCAACTAGACGAGTGAAACCTCGAAGCTTTAAAAACTAGAAATTAACTTTTGAACATCCATGAAAAAAGCGTTATTGACAATTATTGATAACCCTAAATTAGTGACACACCACACCGATTCCCCCCCCCCCCCAACAATTACTAACAATTTTGACTGCCATATGGGATAATAAACACAACAAAAAAGGAAGTCCCCGCTTTTTTCAAAATACCATAACTGTTTAACAAAACAAGTTTAAGCAAAATAATTTGGCAGGGGTGTTTTTACACTCATTTACTAACTTCTGTGTGAAAATATGATTGATCCGTCAAGTCATGCATGAATGAGCTTGCATTAAAGGTAAAAATTCCACTTTTCAAAAGTCACAGAAGTCATTTTTCATGCCCCAAAACAGTAAATAATAGTATTTTTTGCTCTGTTTATGTAGTGTGAGCACTCAACAATGGCATTGTTATAACTTCTTATGTTTTTAGAAAATGCGAAGATAAATTGTACAAGAAAAAAAATCAAATTGAGTTTTTGGATACACCTAATGGATTTCACCATTTCAAAAATTAGAAACGTTGAAAATATTTGCATTGAGCTCAATCAACCTTAAAAAATATTAAAAGTGTGAGGGGATGTGTAAGGGGGTCAAACAATTGATGATTATCATAAATAGCTCTTAATCATTCACCCAAAACAGAATTGGTCGAAATCCTGTATCACAATCTCCCCCCCCCCCAAAAAAAAAAAAAAAAAAAAAAAGAACGACCCTTGTGAATTTTGAAAAGTGGCATTTTTGCTATTGATATGTGCTCACTCATGCATGACCCGACGGATCAATCACATTTTCAAACCGAAGTTAGTCAATGAGTATAGAAACACTCCTGCTAAATTATTCTGCTCAAATCCGTTTTTGTTAAAAAGTTATGCTATTTTGGGGAAAACGGTACTTACTTTTTTGGTTGTGTTTAGTTAAGTAATTGAGGCAGCTCTAAATAGTAGCAGTACTAATCGGTTATTGAACTACTACTACTTCTACTACTACTACTACTACTACTACTACTACTACCACTACTACTACTACTACTACTACTACTACTACTACTACCACTACTACTACTACCACTACTACTACTACTACTACTACTAATATTATTAATTCTACTTCTGCTACTACTACTACTACCACTACGACTTCTTCTGCCACTACTACTACTACGTACTACTGCTACTACTGCTACTACTACTACTTCTAAATATAAAGTAGTAGTAAAATAAGCAGTAGTAGTAGCAGTCGCACTATTAGTAGCAGTAGTACTAGTAGTCGTAGTATTAGTAGCAGTAGTAGTATTAGCAGTCGCAGCAGTATGGTACTATACTACATTGTAATCGTCGCACCGGACGATATTATCCATTCTACAGGCACGATGAATTGAGGAATTATTGTAAATATGATGGTATTCTTCAAACGCAGACTCCTATTCCAACACTCTCTAAACCTTAGAGTTTAGTAGCTAGTAGTCTTACATATGCAACACTGAAAAACATTGTATTTGGGGATATTATAGTATCTATTGGTAACCAACTGGTTGTGCTTGTTCACTGGCAAGTGTTTGTGTCTACAAACGACATTTAGGCCTCTACATGTATAGACGTATTAATTTACTTTTGAGACACCAAACCTCGTAAAGCCGAGTACATGTATTATTATAATCAACCTTGTTTTCTCCTGCATGAGATACAGTGCGATACGCATACTAATATTACTGACTGTGCTGATCGAGACTCGTTAGTGTACCGTATATTTGCATAGTCCCAGTTCAGTAAAGCAGGATTTTGTGTTACACAAACCCATTGTCATTGTCGAGTTAACAATAGAATCGCATCAGCAGAAAGAAATATATAATAAGATTTATTTCAATTGAGCAGTAATAGTGTGTGTGTTTGTGTGTATGTATGTGTGTGAGTGTATGTGTATGTGCGTGTGTGTGTGTGTGTGTGTGTGTGTGTGTGTGTGTGTGTGTGTGTGTGTGTAGCCTCCACAAGGCATGATATGAAATGAACTTAAACTTACCATGCTTTACGTGTAAGGTATTTAGCAGCAGTCCGCTAGTTCAGCGATGCAGTTTCAGATTAAACGTAGATGATATAGCAAGACCGTAAAATCTGATCTCGTTCAATTTTGCGTGATTCTTGTCCAATGCAATATGAAGGGGTATAGTACACTGTACGTACAGACCACGCTTTACTTTTATTGTGCTAGCAGCACTCCGCTAGTACAGCAATACAGTATCAGACATTTATTAACGTAAATCTATTTCGCACAACCGTAATAAATGACCTGGTTCAAATTGGCGTGAATCCGGCCATTCCTATCGGCCATTCCATCGGGTCAATAAACACACACAGACACGTAGACAAACGCCCGAGCACACGTATGTGAGTGTGTGAGTGTGCGAGGGTGGCTGTTATAGGGAATCGCCCCGTTGCACATGACAACATAATGATCTCAACTTGAACTATCGTGGAGTAAAAATTCCCCTACCCCCTCTCCTCTCCCCCGTTCCACCCCATTTCCCCTCCTCCCCCCCCCCCCCCCCATCCCCCTTCCTCCTCCCCCGTCCCCCGTCCCCGGCCCCCCAGCCCCCCTTCCTCCACCCGTCCCCCGACCCGATACTTTTGTCATGACATTCAACACATTTAGGCACTGCCCGTCTATCTATCTATCTATCTATCTATCTATCTATCTATCTATCTGTCTGTCTGTCTGTATATCTATCTGTCTGACTGTCTAGCTCTCTTCCCTTTATCCTTTATCTTCTATCCCCCCAATCGCTCTTCTATCCCTCCCTCATGTGTCTGTCCTCGTTTTTATCATCCGCCTACGTATGTTTGTTCCCTTTCAGAGCGTGACCACAGGGCCTATTACGAAAGTTCTCAGATCAAGAAACGGCAGCATGAAGAAGAAATCGCCGTCTTGAGACGAGACAACAAGGAGACCAGAGTCACGCTGGCACAAAAGACTCTCAAGGTATACAATGGTGTTTTTTCTTTAACCCTTACATTACCAAGCCTTGAAAACTCCATTGGCTTACTACAGATAGCTTTGCCAATAGTAGTGAAAGAGGGAGTGCATGATTAAAAGGGAGAAGGCAGATCGAGAGAGATGGCAGCTAGTTTCATCATTATCACAATTCAATATTGTTTTTAGTCAGAACTGAATAGCGTTTGTCGGGATATGGGACAAAGCAAGTAAAATAAAATTTTGAATATTAGATTCTGTCCGTCATAATCGTAATTGATCATAGAGAGTGATATCAAATTACGTCCAAATTCTATACAACACGACTTTAAAAGGCCATTCCCTTTTCGTAGTCCA
>OZ022588.1:3378842-3393842 GCA_963669155.1 Arbacia lixula
AAGATATGGCCAAGGTATTTGCCTTTTCCCACCCATTATCGCGATAATAAAGCCAATTCTATTCCTGCTAATGCCATCATCATCATCTCCGCCACCGATACTATTAGGTCGAAAGTTGGAAGCGAGATTCTCTCGTTGTAAGCCTCTTTCACAAACTAGAAAACATGTATAATGGAAATGATAGAAATAATCAATGAATTATTAACATTGTATTAAATCATGTTGTATTAAAACGTATACAACAATTAAATCTGATATATGAATGTACACAAATCTGAATGATAGAATACAACGTAAGTCAAGACGAAAAGATGATGAACTGGGATATGCGCATTGTAAAACACATGAAGACATAAGGTATTGTGACTCTATGCAAATAGCGATCATGTAATTCTTGCAAACATGTCTATATTCAAGACACACGTTTAATACAGATTCACCGATCAAGCTGGTGGGCACTAGTGTATGGAAACATATTCAAGAAAAAGTATTTTTGACCGGTCAGTTGTACTGTTGAGGTACAGCAGCCCGCTCAAAGCAACTTTGTTTTGAATTTCAACCAGATACCCTGATCATGATGACTCTGAAATCATGCAAGGAAAATAAACATGAATGACGTTGACATGACTCTTTGTCGTCGTCCTTGCTCAGACGGAGTTAACCCAATTTGAGCAGAAGATGATAGAAGCCAAGAGGTCACGTGACCGTACGCTGACCCGGATGAAGAAACAGGCAGAGCGACAGAAAGAGATTGCGGAGAAGATAGAGCGGCGCGCCAGGGCCACGCTACAATCTGACGACGCGACGCAAGGTGCTCGGTTGCTTGTCCCCCTATCTTTCTCTTTGCCCCCCCCCCCCCCTCCATCTCACTTCCCTCTCTCCCTCACTCGCCACCTCTCTTTCCTCACCCCTATCTCTTCCTATCTCTTTATTTATCTCTCCCCCCTCTCCCTCTCCCTCTCGCTGTCTCTCTGTCTTTGTTTGTCTGTCTCTATCTTTTAATCAATCAATCAATCAATCAATCAATCAATCAATCAACCAATCAATCAATCAATCAATCAATCAATCAATCAATTAATCAATCAATCAATCGATCAATCAATCAATCAATCAATCAATCCATTATTAAATCAAAGAAACAAATATAGAGAGACTGTCGCTCATGTCGGTGCATTTTACCACATAAAGGCTTTAGCAATAAACCAGGGGAAGTTCCTCTATTATTCTCCGATCTATATCCATACTTATACATTTGTATAAATCAAATGATGTTTGAAGCGAGCGCATCAGACATCTTTAATCAGTTCGTACATCTTTGGATGTATATAAGGACGAATAACAGCCTTGGCCATGAACACCATGGCGCGCGTTGCTTTGCTAAGCAAGCTGATACATGTACAATGACATGCCCCGTGTTGCTACCTATCGAAACCAAGTTGGCCAAACTCTGTGTATAGATGGCTCTGGGATGTATAAGAGCTCTTTATACGCAGAGTTTGGTCAACTCGCTTTCAATAGGTAAAATCATGACGTGAGTTGCTTTTGTTGTGCAAGGAGATAACAAAGAATATGCGCCCATGTTGTTACCTATTAAAGACGAGTTGGCCAAACTCCGTGTATAGATGGCTCTGGGAACGAATCATCCAAGAGTGTCCTCATCGTCCTACCGTGGAGTAGGCTACTTGCAAGACTCTAGAGCTTGACCTTGAACTTGAAACCAATGAATCATTATGTCAAACCATGTTGCAATACCTGGGTTTCGCCAAGCTGTTCTAACGTTTTTTACGCATGAGTGATGACCCTTTCTTGTGCTAAATGAGAGAGAATTAATTTCCAACGATTCTAATCAAATTTGTCAAATCATAAACTTTGTATTCAGACACTTGTCAACAACAAGAACTCAAATTTCTAAAGATCAGATTTCAGCTTTAGTTGATGGGAATCAAAATCATTGAAAATACGATTTAGCGCAAGAAAGGGTCCCCACTCGTACGTCAAGTCGTTCTTAGCTTAAGAACAGCTTGATGAAACACCGCCCCCTGCTCTTGCTTGGCAGATACCAAACGCCAGTCTCAGATGGATGAGGATAACTGGGTGAAGGTGACGACGTACGAAGAGGCCTTCCAGCGAATCAAGGACGCCACGGGAGTCTCCGACATCAACGTGAGTGTCATCATCTAGGGCGCGGAGGGGGGTTGCTATGGTTATACGATCAAGTGCCAATCGCTCTATCGAGCAGGATGCATGGGAGGGTGATATTGTTACGGGATTCGAATGTTTGATGTTCAATATGCCGGTTATTGATACATCTGTGCCATCTTCTTCCTGCTCTTCCTTAATCCCCCTTCCTTTAAGTTTCTTTATTGTACTTGCATTTCGTTTTCTCTCCTTCTTTTTTTTTTTAACTTTTCTTCCCTTCATCGTCTTCCTCCTTTTTCATCATTTTCCTCATCCCAGACCTCTTGCTCTTGCTCTTCGTTTTCTTGTTGTTTTCTCTCCCCCCGCCCCCCCCCCCCCTCTCTCTCTCCTCCCCCCCCCCCCTCTCTCTCTCTCCCCCCCCCTCTCTCTCTCTCTCTCTCCCTCTCTCTCTCTCTCTCTCTCTCACTCTATCTGTCTCTCTATTTATCGTTCTTTATTTACATGATATACAAACATACATCCTTCCCTCTCCATTCCCCTTCCTCTCTCTTCCTTACTCCCATCAGGAGATCGAGGCCCGCTTCCTGACCCAGAACAGCACGTTCGAGCATCTGGAGCAGCAGAAGGTGAGCGGGGAGAAGCAGCGGAAGTGGCTAGAGGAGCAGAACCGACAGCTGCTGGAGCAGTACGAGGCACTCAAGTACAGCGGCGAGAGCAAGATGTCTCAGTAAGTCATACCTAGATACCCTCCATACCATCCTTCCGGCCACCCCTGACCCCTAACCCTTAACCCGTAACCACCCCTAACCCCTAGACCCTAGCCCTGATGGAGAAGTACGAGGCACTCAAGTACAGCGGCGAGAGTAAGATATCTCAGTAAGTCATACGTAGATACCCCCATACCATCCTTCCGGCCTCCCCTGACCCTAACCCTTAACCCGTTACCCCTAGCCCTGACCCCTAACCCCTAGACCCTAGCCCTGATATGGAGAAGTACAAGGCGCTCAATTACAGCGGCGAAAGCAAGATGTCTCAGTAAGTCATACCTAGATACCCTCCATACCATCCCTCCGGACACCCCTGACCCCTAGCCCTTAACTCTAACCCTAGCCTTTGGTCGAGTCCTCGCTCGCCGAACAAGGTTTGAAAAAAGACTAAAGCAGTGTGCGTTTACGGTAGTGATCGCGCGAGCGAGCTGCCTTGGCAGCGAGGCCTTTGCTAACTTGAAAAGCTCAATATGTATTTGCATATGTACGAGAGTATTACATATGCAGCAGCTACGCCGCCAGCCATGTTCGTTTTTCGAGCGAGCAAAGATGATCGATCAATCAAGGCTGAAATCATGCATATTCATGATTTTACTCGAATAGTCTACTCTGATTGGTTTATTGGATTAGAAGGTGTGGTTTGGCTGGCTTTCTGGCGAAGCTACTTTGCATCTCATTATCTACCGATTTGGTAGCGGACGTATAATACGAAACAAAGGAATTAAACTGCAAGTTCGTAAAGGCCTCGGCGCTGAAGCGCCTCGCATGATAGTCTTATGTATGCAGACTCGTTCGGCACATTTTGGGATATAACAGCGCCGAATGCCTTGGCTAAAGGCTAGTCCAGCTGAAGAAGCAACATGGATAGGTTGTGAAACTGTTCTACTCCCAATATAGTAAGCCCAGTTGATCCACATTTAATCTTGTTTTGTATGAACTCTTTCCTGTGTGATTCAAAATCTTCTCTATCGTATAACAACGGATAACGTTTAATTATTGACTTCTCTCTTCCAGAGGGCAGCAACTATTGGAGCAGATGCAGGATCACCTTGAGAAGGAGACCGTGAGGAGGGACGCAGCCAAGAAGAATCTGGAGAACTCCTACAAACTCCACACGAACCTGAAGACGGGCATCAGGCATCTCTGCGACACTCTCAAGGACATCAAAGTTAGAGGGGTAAGATCGTGTTGCGGTAGTGGTTGTAGGGGACAGTGGTGGTGGTGGTGGTGGTGGTGGTGGTGGTGGTGGTAGTGGTGATGGTGGTGGTGGTGGTAGTAATGGTGGTTGTGGTGGTTGTGGTAGTAGTGGTGGTAGTAGTGGTGGTGGGGCGGTGGTTGCAATGGTATAAGATGGAGGTGGTGGTTATAGTGTTATGGGGGGGGGGGGGTTGTGGTGGTGTGGTGGTGGTCATCGTCGTTGTGGCAGTAGTTGCGATGGTTGTGGTGAAGTTATTGAACATGGGGGGGGGGGGTTGGAAGGTGGAAGCGATGATGTCAGAGGTATCTTTGCTGTTTCTGGTTAAGATAATTTGTGGGGTAATTTGTGGTATCAGAGGTAATAAAGGTTCGCATTTCGGCGGTTGCAGAAATGGTGGGGGTAGTGCAGATCTAGTTGATGGTTATCGTGATGTTTAAGGTGGTGGTAGTGGTATTATGTTCTTATTTGTGGTGGATGTGACATTTTTAAAGTTAGAGGGGGTAGATATAACAAATCAAAATTGAGTCTCTATATTTTTCTTAAGTGGTTTATCTTCAGGCCAAGGATTATACAAACAATTCTCCATTCCGCAGTTAAGGAAAAAAATTTGTTTGCAGTCAGGTCATATCCGCTTTCGGTGTAGTGTACTCGTGTATGAAAATTGAAGGGGACACCGAAAAAAGTCCTGATGTCACGGCACGATGCATTGTGGGATGATTTTCGCCTGTTCACTGATGACTGATGAATCATCAACGTATTTGAATAAATTGTTTCTTACCAATCTTTTCCTTTTCAAATGATCTCGATGATATCGGCAGTCGATGATGAGGACGGTCGGGACGATGACAGACGATCCCATCGACCAGCTGAATCTTTGCGAGGTCAAGCTGCTGTACATGATGCAGCAGGCTGACCTGAAGGACTCCACCGCCTTCTGGAAGGTCAAGAACAGTCCTGAGGTACGCCCTCTGCCGACACCTATGTCAACAATGTGTTGTCATATTCTATTCAGTGTATATTCTCCATACGGCATATGTGGAAAAGTCGCTCCGTGATGCACTGCGCAGCCTTATTCGGGTTGTGTTTGCAGTCAGGTCCACTTCCGGTTTTGTGTACTAGTGAATAAAACTGGAAGCGGACAATTCATGCATGACTGAAAACAAATCCGGATGTTATTGCGTGATGCATTATGGGTCGACTTTTTCCTAAATGCTATAGAATAAAACTTTGTATTTTGCATCACTATTCTTGTGGTTTTATGCTATACACTATTTTTAGGCATGTGTTTTTTCAACTGAAGGCTTTTGTGAAAAAACAGTGGCGATTATGTAAATGAAGGAGACATGATGGAATAAAGAAGTAAACAGAAATGTTTCTCTTTATCGAAGCAATTTAGGCAATGGATTAGACGATCTGTAACTCTACGTTTTCTACTTTCCTCATTTAGTTTCAAGAGTTTTTGGAGAATCATCTCTCCACCGAGAATCTCCGGATACGCATGGATGAACCAGACGCCTACGACTCAGGTACGATAATCCTCCATCCAATCATCCATCCAACCATCCATTCAGCCTTCCATCCATCCATCCATCCATCCATCCATCCATCCATTCATCCATCCATCCATCGTTCAATTCATCCTTTCTGTCATCCTTCTATACATTCAGCCATTAATCCATCCATCCATCGTTCAATTCATCCTTTCTGTCACCCTTCTATACATCCAGCCATTCATCCATCCATCCATCCATCCATCCATCCATCCATCCATCCATCCATCCATTGATTCATACCTTTATCCATTTATTGATCAATTCATTAACCCATCAATCCATCAATTATACATTGTTCATTCATCCATCCAAGTATTTCGTATGTGTGTGTGTTTTCTTTAATCATTATTTGTTTTTTTCCGTAGCCCCGTTAATCAGCAAAGCACTGTTCTCCCCGAGGTACCCGTGTATTGCATTTTGATTTAATGTAGAAACACTGTACCATAACATTCTCACTATTCAGTGTACCTGGTCAGTCAAGCAAACAAATAATGTGTTTCTATGTGGTTTCAGACGAGTTCGGATACGACAGCCAGGACAACGAAGATATGATGACGAGTGCCGACATCAAACGACAGGGGCTGAACCTCATGAACGCCAAGAAGTCAAAACGTCGAACCAGGAAGAAGAAAACTTAACCACCTGTCAAACTAGAGGCGCGCAATGATAAAAAAAAAAACTATTCGTGATAACGCTGGATACAAATTTAAGATTAGTAATAAAGCATCAAACTCTTCAAAAAAAACACACACAGCCATTCAGGAGATTGTTTAATCCTTAAAAAATGATGCAGCATTAAACGTGGATAGCACACTAGACCAGTATTGAGCGCTTTGTTGGAAGGTAACTTAGAGGAAAATATGATCAAGAAAATATCAAAGAAAACAATTTAAACAGATGATGGTCTCATTTAAAAGCTACATTTTGATGCCATGGGTTTGATATGTCAGCCACGTAATACAAATGATATTTCAACACAGACCTTAACATATAGATGCCGAAAATAAGACGGACAAAAGTGATGATGAATTGTGGAGATGCAGTATGCACTTTAGTTGCACTATTTTATTGTTTTAATGACCGATGAGACCCATCAATAAAGTTTACCCACTTTATTCTATGAATTTGGTTTTTGTCACTGATAATTTTGATGAAATTGTCTCAGATCAACAAGGTGTGTTCTTGGTGAACTGCATATTTTGATTTGATTACAAATCGTGTTCATGTAATTATCGTTATCATGTCAATGTAATTCATGAATATGGAAACAAAATAAATATTCAAAATAATAATTTCTATGTCATTTTATTGGTGTCGCGTACTTGTACATAAATTGTATACCAATAATTGTCATTCGGGAACCTCATGTGGTTGGATTCTTTTGGGAAAATTGTATAACTATTACGTTACAACATTGAAATTTAAATTACGACAGGTATAGCCCTTTCACTAAAATTATGTTACTAGCTCAAGACTCTTCCATTACCACACTATCTTTGTCTCCCTTACTTTCCGGTGGAAATATCGAGAAACTTAAATTATTCTTTGCCAATCATACTGCACGCTTAATACAACTCTTATATTCTTCACCCTGTAATACACTATATAATATACAGCTCCTCTGGCTTCTTCTCTAGGATTAGGGCATAGTCTGTGTTACCAGACATAGTTGTTAATGGACTGGGTTGTGTCCATGCACCACACAGTCTAGCATCTAGGCTAAATATAAAATGTTATTAGCTTGGTACATGCGCGAGACTGTATTGCGATTATAATAGATGTTAATAGTTACCCTAGGTTTTAGGCTGCGGGCTTCTACTACTACATGTATATGCTGCAATAACAACTAAGTCTGCAACTGCAGGCTAACCTGAATTTTACAAGCACATAGACTGCATCTCATTTGATGGCTACATGTATAACTAACACAAATTTATAACAACCTCACCTGCGAAGATGCTGATATCGTTACCATGGGTATGGAGTGTCGCCACCGTTTAATGTCTATCATAAACGTCTCTTCCCTTTATTAAACCACTTAGTACCAAACACTGACGGCCCCATATTAATAACAAGTTACTTTTAGTCTATGGGTCTTAAAGGGTTAAGTCAAGTAAACATGGTCATGAAACTGAATATTAGATTATCGGTGATTAATTCTTCTTGATGGTTTCTTTACGTGTTGTCGTGCCTGATGCGGCGATATGAAGAGTTAGATTCAAGTCAGCCAAAGTTCAGGGTGTTTTCTCTCTTCAGGAGTTGCAGAACTCAGAGGCTATGTGGTCAAGCCGATCAAGCGCAATGGTAAGCTTCTTCTTAAGTATTCTTTTTAGGTAGAATTCCAAACTGACTCAAGTTGATAATTCCGATTAAAGTCAGTTTCCAGCTCTATTATCGGAAGAAAACTTCATTTTCTGACCTGCAGAGGGCTACCCTGTCCTTAAAGGGATAGTTCACCCTAAAAATGAGACACATGTTGGAGAAACATATTAGTGAAGGTTTGACGAAAATCGGTCAAAGGAAAGGAATTGTTTGATTTTAAAGTTTGGATTTTGTGACACCATGTGCGAGGTGCCCTCCCATGTACAATTTCGTTCGAAACTGTGCATTCTCTGAAAAAGATATGCAACCTTTTACCTCTGCATTTGATACACAAATACCTAAGGGGTGTTTCACCAAGCTGTTCGTAAGTTCCGAACGACTTTATGAACGTCTGGTGATCCCTTTTTGTGCTAAATCACATTTTCAATGATTTTGATTCCCATCAGCTTGAGTTTAAATCTCATGTTTATAAGTGAAAATTCTTGTTGTTAACACTTAACTTGCCGGGGGTAAAACCCCTCTGTACCGGAGGTTTTCTTAATAACAGTTTTCTGTATTACAATTTGGTCGCAAATGTACGACAGCGGTACGTTACCCATTAGTATCAAAAATCAGGTGTAGTGGACAGGCAGATAGCCGACACTGGAGATGGGATACCGACCCCTTGCGGTCTATCCCAAATGGCTGACAGCTTAGAAAATATTTCGTCAAAGAAATATTGAGAACATATTTCTCAACATTCCCAAATAAATATGTTTTTCTTTATCCCGCAGGATTTGAAATTGGTGTTCCTTATGCAGCTTTTAAGCCATTCCGTGTTTGGTAAGTTTTCCTTCAAGGCAAGATCGCCAGCCTACATTATCTCGTTTTAGTGTTTAAGGATGCAAAGCGATTATGATGATAACGAAAAGTATTTGCATTATCAGTAGAATTGAATAAAAACAATAGGCGTCAATCAATCAATTAAAACACCGTGAACAGTCAAGAAACGTTCATAAAATCAATCAGAAAAACCTTAAACAGTATAAGAATAAAGCCCTTTGAAATGTTCAATAAATAAGTTTATAAATGACTTTATAAAATTATAGCAGCAACAATTGCCATGTTGTGATATATTTTAGGTGCTAACTTCAGCCCGGGTTGCCCGAACATCCCAATGGATGCTTGCCCTGAACATGTGTCAGAGACCGGTGAGGTCATCAAGTTGACCCCAAAGGTCATGGAGCACGCCCTCTACACTGACTTGATGGGACGAGCGCCATCAGGGGTCAAAGGGTCAAAGGTTACCACGAGGTTATTCTGCGCTAAGCCAGGTGATTCACGCAAGTTGATTAGGTATCTCCCATCTGGGGAATTTCAAACATAATCGAAGACGTTGCCGCGTTTTTTTCAGGAGACGGACCCTTTAGTGACGTCAGGCCAAAGAGCCTAATATTGCGATTGACGTGTTTCTTTCAGGAAGTCGGATTTCTTGCTATTAACTTTTGATTCTTTATTTGTTCTCTTTTCTTTTTGACAGGAAACATAACGTTATAATCATCTGCTACAAAAAAAGCTCTCTCACCATACCAAATTCCAAAGAAATACTGTTAAATGAATGCCTACTTTAAAAATCTCCCCCCCCCCCCCCCCAAGAGGAAAAAAAAACACTGGATGTGGATTTGGGGTTTGGGGGAATATTAAACAATTGTTTTTTCTCGGACAATGGACATCTAATCTGTCATTAGGTGGCTTGTCGTAATTTGATTTAATGTTCGTAATATGTTTTAATGTTTATACGTGTAAAGAAAGGGAAACGGGGAAAAATAATTTCCGTATATATTAGGTTAAGATCTTTTGTTGAGAGTGTGATCCTATTTTTTGTATCATGATTAGTGACTAAGGGTACAGAAATGTGTGTGTGTGTGTGAGGGGGGTGTATTCGATTAGTGGTTTCTATGGCTACCTTACAACCTGTTTGTCTAGTCCTTGCCCTAGTAACGGCACGTACTTGGAGACTCGTACTGGATTTGAGTGAGTCTGTAGAACGGGCCGCAGCGGGCTGAGATGCGAGACAGAGAGAACGGAGAGTACGTTGGTTATGTTCCTGCATTATTCTCTCCATTCAGAAATTGCAGATAGATCTTTTGAAGATTAAACATTGTAGGAATGTTTTTGTACGTTATTTACTTTCATTTTCAATGTTTTTATTGTCATTGCTTTTTTTTTTTTAAATCTGAACCTGAAAATGAGCTATGATAGCTTTAGTAGTCGAAGTATATTTCGCAGGACTGGAAATTTGCTTACTAACGTTTGACGTAGGGCGAATCAATCATGCAGACAAACACCATAAGCGCGTGAAATACTAGTAGCTGAAATGGGTCAGATTCATAATAATACCAAATAGAAAAGAACATGGATAAAAAAAAGATAGCAGAGAAAGAGTGAGATGAAATACGACCATCGATACCAATCTAAAGGATCAAAGAAAATGTATCAATGAGAGCATAAGAGAGAAAGAATGGAGAAAAGAAAAGTGCAGAAAAGAAATATCAGAGGGTGGATCAAACACGGACACGGCCCATGTGATATGCAGCAGCCTAGGGCCGCCTCTCTGCGTTGCCATGGTTAATGTTATTTTCTCATGAACTCTGTCCTCCTAGACGACGCAGATTCTCCTGGCACTTTTTGTGAAAATGCGGGCTCAATCCAATCGTCGTCCTGTCAATGCCCCCCAGGATATTATGGCTCTGCTTGCGAAATGGAAACCCACATCCATATGACCAGTGAGTATGCTCTTAAAGGGTTACTAAATTAGAAACATTAAGTTCCCACTAATCTATGTAAAATTATCCACTAAAAACGAATATCACATTTGTTTGCCGCAATAAATTCTCATTTTGACGGAAATTAAAAAAACAAACAAACCGCACACCACCCTGGAGTTAAGTAGATTTAAATAGAAGCAGAACCATTTGTGTGCCCGATGCGAGGTTGTGCTATGATATGTGCATATATTACTCGTGAAGAAAGGGCACATATGGCACTCAAAGTGTTAATAGGGTGGGTAATCACTACGATCATGAAGATGTTGGCTATGTTGGCTACGATTTGAGACAGAAGGAGACGAGATCGTGGATTTTTTTTCTGGTGTGAGCATGATTCGATCACTCGGAGTGTGTCGTCAGCTTCGAGGCGCTGTTTGACGATGATGCAAGCTTCGGTGACAGGAATGTTGGTTAATAGGGATACAATGTCAAAGCTGACCACGATGTCTGTGTCTTGGATAATGGTCTCGGAGAGAATGTCGACGAAATGCTTGGCATTGTAGATGTTATCCTGCGATTGCCCTCAAAGAGGCTGGAGAATTGATGCCAGGTGTTTAGTAGTCCACCTCCTGGGCCCTGTAACATAAAGCTTTGCGATCAATCGCAAATTTGAAAGACAAATTTTGATTGGTTACTGGTCAGTCTTTTTAACAAAAAGCGCATGCAACAATGATATTGATTGGCCATTGCCATTTTGCGATTGATTGCAAACCTTTATGTTACGGAGACTGTATTTAGCAATCCCCCATCAACGAACGTTGGTGGCGCATCACATACAATTTTTTTTTTTTTTTCGGGCGGACAGATTCGTGGAGTCGCGCAATCAGTGGTCTGGCGCCATGAAGGGGCAAATGAGTGTGGGAGAATAAGCGGACGATAAAATACGGCCAGTGTCTGGACTAGGTGTTTAGCGGTGTTGTAGCACGGTGATCTTCGGGTTAAAATGATCGGATGTGGGATGTCGCGGGTTTGTGTATCTTAGACTGGCCAAATGAGATGGAACAACTGGAAGATGAAGATCGTAGCTGGAAGTATAGTGGCTTCAGGATGACATCTCGTCTGTGAAGTGTCAGTAGGTGAAGTGTCAGTGGTTTAGGTTCCTCTCGGTGGCTTGTGTAGGATCCTTCTTGAGTTTCTTGTAGGTCGGAGTGTCAATGAGGTTTTGGATCTTGTTTGTTGAGTACAATTAACGACGGCGTTTCCCTTGCCAGCTTGTACATGTTGTAGGATAGATGGATAGATGGGTTGTTGCGTCGCTCTTTGTTAAGTTGTGGTGGTTTAGCTGTGGAGGGTGCTTAAAGCGAATGTTGTCTGCTGCTGGTCTCCTCATGAATCTAAGTTTTGGTTCAACTTGCTGATTAACCTCGGAGAACGTGATATTTCTCGGTGAGACAGCGACATTTAGACCCAATGATAACACGCTGTGTTCCTCTTCTGTGAGAGTGTCCTTGGGTCTGGAAGGTGTTGGCTCGTTAGTTGGTTTATGGTTCTTGGCTAGTAGCTGGTTGAATTTGGCAATGTGTTTCTACCGGGTCGAGTGGAACGTACTCTCTGCGGTGGAGGAGTTGAAGTCTTGGCATTTCATCAGGTCGGATAGGTTTGAGTTGTTGAGAGAGGTTGTCCCGGGATACTTGGATATTATGTTTCACATTGTGTATCTGATGACGGGTGCTGGCGATGCCGTCCCTGGATAGGGCTAGTCATGTGTTGTGAGAATCTGTTCTGCTAGCGACGTGAAAAATTGAGCTGTAGTCCAGGTGGGATGATGTTCGAGTCATGGCATTGTTTGAGAAAAGTGAGGTGGTTCTTAAGTTTATCTCCTTTAACGTAGTTGCGCTGTAGTTGCCTGGTAGATACTTGAGTCGGCGAGCTCCCCGTGGAGTTGAACTATTAGATGTTGCTTAAAAGTATCGGCTTCCATGGTGGTATAGATAATACTTGAACTTTGCGGTGCACCATAGGAGAAAGTGAAGGATTGGTGATGGGATTCTTTCTAGGATGTGGTAGTCCTAGAAAGGACTCTTGGCTTAGTCCTATAAAGGACTGTTAGGAAGGGGGTGGGGTAGTCCTGAAAATTGATATTGGTATTCTTTGTAAGAGAGTCCTAAAAACGAATGTGGTAACCCTGAAAAGGACTGTTCGTATTTTTTCTGAGAGAGTCCCGAAAAGGAATGTTTCAGAGGGGCTCGCCGTGTCGAATAGCTTGACTACCCGTCGTTAGGAGTGGGCGTTCGGGCGTGTGCCGTCTTTAGGCTTAGGGTTAGGGACGTGGGTGGCGCACGCTAGGATCCAACCGAGCACTATATGATTGTTAAATGTGCGGTCGTTATTCAGTTATTCGTCTTTATTTCCCCTGACTTCCTTCGATTTCTCTTTGTTTGCTTTCATACCCACTGTGTAGACTCTACGTGTGGTGGCATATCTGATTTCAATCGGAGAGAGAACGGAGAGAACGTGTTGGAGAAAGCTATGGTCAGTTCGAGCTTTATCAATAGAGCCAGAAACGTCGATTGCCAGATCTGGGTTTCAACGGACGCTCCAAACTCGCCCTTCACGATCACGGTTTCCTATGCGCACAGCAGTCGTGCAGCGGCGCCCAGTTCAGATACAGTCATGGTAGGCCTAATGAGTTGCTCAGTTCCCTGGTTCTACGTACCGCTTACAGGGCCATACAGTCGTTACATAATGCACCGCTCAGCGATATCCAGGATATCCGGAATTCTTCTTTGTAGTCATGTCCATTTCTGGGTCCCATAACACAGAGGTTTGCAATCAATCGCAAAATAGCAATGGCCAATCAACACCATTGTTACATGCGCTCTTCGTTCAAAAGACTGAAAAATAACCAATCAGAATTCGGCTTTAAAAATTTGCATTCGATCGCAAACTGTTATGTTACGGGGCCCTGGTCTCAAACATTATATCTATGGATCATAGGAGACCACAACGTAAGTTAAAACTAAGTTTGTTTTCGGGTACCACACTACTGTTTTTTTTTTAAAGAATCAACATTTACGAGCAAATGTGAATTGTGCCGACAAACCCTCAAAAACCCTCATCCCCCCTTCTGCCATGGTGTGTCAGTCTTATTCTCTTCTGCTTTAGGGGAGTACGTGCCCCCCCCCCCCACCCCATTTGTTTGTTTGTTCTAGTTGTTGGTCTCTTCTGAAGGATGTTATAACATTTCCTCTTCCCTCTGTTATCATGCGAGAGACTACTTATTATTTGATTATTGTCTAAAAGCCGGTCGCTATTATTACTTCTTAGCATCACGATTGCATTTTCCCAATACTGTGTAATTGTGTGATACGTCTTGTCATTGTCATTGTCACTATAATCGTTAACGTCATTGTCGTTGTCGTGGTCGTTGTCACCATCATTGCCGCCGTTGTCATGGTCATTGTCATTTTCATTGTCATTGGTATCGTCACTGTCATTATCATTGTCATTGTCGTCATTTTTATTGCCTTCGTAGTTAGTACTGTCATGGTTAATATCATCGTTATCATTGCCGTCATTGTCATCGTCATCATCGTTGTCATTGTCATTGTCGGTGTGGTCATTTTCATCGTCATCTTTCATACCATTGTCATTATCAGTGTCATCGTTATCATTGCCATCCTCATTGTCGTTGTCATTTTGATGGTCAGGTCTACTATGCAGAGGCTGATGAGGGGATGCGTCACATGAACGTCTCTTTCGTGAAAGTCTTCGATGAGGTGGAGGTGGGGGGTCCGACACATGCCGCAGTTGTACATTTCGTCTTGAGCAGCGAGGAGCACTATAGTTTCAGCGTATCGTATTTAGTCTTTTTTACTCGACGGATTATCGAAGAGCAATTGAACTGAATGAACAGTTCAATCACCCCCGCCATCCACTCTCCCCACAAGGAAGCAACAAACAAACAGACAAACAAACAAACAAACAAAACAGTTTTATGTCTTTAATACATTGCTACCGCATGCGCTAACCGTTTAGTAGATATATTTTTATGTAATTACAAATAAAAAAGGACTGATAAAAACATTACCCACATCAATATTAGAATATGTTGAATGATGGAAACATGAAATATGTCACTATCAAATATGTTAACAGATAGAAAAATCAAGCAGGGTTGGTATTCTAATACCGAACTTAAGTTTCGACTGAACTCCCCTAGAACTAAAAAAAAATATGAGTGGCCGGCTGGCGTTTTTTTTTATATACATTTT
>OZ022588.1:3398842-3441342 GCA_963669155.1 Arbacia lixula
GAAATGTGTGACGGTTGATATTGCACATGTTTGTGTGTTTGTACTTGACCTGACAAAATAAGAGGTTCAGGAAATGGAATGTCAGCACACTAATAGAATTGCAAGTATATTTCAGAGCAAAATTGTAAGTACTTTTCAACTGTTCAGCGTAAGATTGCAACGACCCGCCCGAAATAAAAGCGACAAGTTTTGAAGGAATGTGACGACGGTGATTGTACTGATCCCAGAATACCGTGCGTTTGAACATAAGGCAAACTACATCAGCAAACAACATGAATGGTGAAAAAAAGAAGAAGAAAGATAACAATAATCAACAACTTTCACTGCAGTTCGTGATATACATAATGCAGCTGGGATAAATCATACTTTCTCATGAAAATAAAAGCAAATTTACGGAATGATAGATATACCGGTATTGTATGAAATCAAAATATATAAATGAGTGGGTTTTTTTTTTTTTGTTCTTCAGTGGCTCGTTATAATGTGACTCACACTTCATGTGTCAGATGAGAATTTATTCATAATTAATACACGCAAATCCCATAGAGCCACATTTTGTCTGGCACTGATAAGGTTAATGAACTATAAGAAGATATTGATCGTTGTACTTTATACATGATTATGGTGTTCGATACTCTTAGCACACAGCGCGATGTAGGTAGGAAAAACAAATATACACATAATTTGATCAGATTCCTTTTTAAATAAAGCAGGCTTTTGGCGAAATTGCTAAAATAATATTGCAGTCATTTTCCTTGTGCATGGGTGAATCTATATATCGAGTCATGTCAGAACCTTCCTATTACATGGCTTCAATAGAGTCGTATACCTACCCTTTCCCTTGATATTTACGCAGATTTTACACAAGAATCATTATAAATCTGCCTTCCAAGATGGCATGAAAAGTAGTTGTGGTCTGTGTCAGTTTCTGAGAGTTTCAGGCAATGTTATGATCCTTAAGAGTCAACTATCTAATCGAAATTGCACACGTTTGTAAATTGAATGATTCCTGGCTTAGAAAGAAAAATTGCATAGCGGTACAAATTACTAATCCCCCGTCATGAATGACGAATTTTCCCCCATGAAACTACACCAATCGACAAACGAAAGTACTTCATGGTTACCCATGGCAACAAAGTACGAAACTTGATCCAAAGAAATATATGAAAACATAAGCATAGTACAATAGCTCAGAACAGCACACATTATCAATTCTCTGTAGTAATAAAACCATTTGTTCAGCATTACAAAACAATAAAAACAAAACGATGACACCGGATGATCTGTATATTCAAATTGCACGCGTATGATACATTGCTTAGTGGTTGGATCTAGTATCGATCCACTACGATATCAAAAGTTGTGTTTGAGGAGACACTCAAATTGCGATGCTATCGCACTGCAGATTCTGCGAAGTTCCTTGATCAGTTGATCGAAGAAATATCAAACTTGTTCAATCTTCATTCATTTACACATGACGTTTCTACGTCACCATCTTGAGGTCAGAGTTCACGATAGGCTTGACTCCAGACGTTTGATGGTTGCTAATACTGATGCTGGAGCGGGTGGTGGTGGTGGTGCGGGTGGTGGTGGTCTAACCAGGGACCCGGGTGCGGGTGCGAGAACTCGTCGTGGAACACGCCCGGGGGCGGTGGAGGGGTGACCACACCCAGCTCGCCGCCGGGGTTGACCACCGCCCTCATCGCCTCGCCCAGCCCGTGGCTAGCGGCGCTCATGATGCCCGGCATACCGGCCGCCTCGCTGAACGGGATTCCCGGCATGTTAGGGCTGGTGTGGTGGTTCGGGGAGAGCTGTACGGGCAGCGTAGGGGACGGGTTGTTGACCGGGTAGCCGATGGACACGGCCGGGGCGGTGGGCGGTGGGGAGAGGAACGATTCGCAGTGGTTCAGGTAGGAGCTAGACGCGGGCACTAGTGGCGGGCCGTGTGAACGTTCGTTTGGCACGGGTATGCAGTGATCAGGCATGCCCGGAGAGTGATCTACACAGGGGCGAGAGAGTAATAAGGGGAAGATTATATCCATGAATCAATTATTTGATTGAATACACTATTACGTCAGTAATTACAATCGGGGCCCTCAGTGACAGCAGTTTTAAAACTGAAGAGACCATCCTGCTGAAATAAAACTGGAAAGAAAAATAATCATACAGACGCAATAACCACCGGTCATTACGAGGCAAGCATTATTTTACTGGTACCCAACTTAATTCTTCAACATTTTTGTAAATGTATTCGATAAAAATGCGGATTAACATCCACTGTTTAGATCATACTTCTTTATCTATTATGAATGATTCACAGAGAATGAGCTCATGGTGATGGGAGGGTGAATCATCTACTCACCTTCAAACACGGTAGTGTCATCGAGATCCGACGGCTCCAGCTTGACCGGGGACGCCAGAGGTTCGGGCCCGCTTGCTGGGCTGCTCGCCTCATTCACCCGCTTGATGTTCCTGAAATAGTGCCCCCATCGTTGGCGGTTGGCATCTTTTTTCAGACGCTTTTCCTTTGCGCGACGGTTCTGGAACCAGACCTGTGCAAAAACGGAGACAGGAGCGAGTGGATTAGTTTGATTTCTTATTCTTTCATTTTGATTTTCCCTGCAAAGGGATTTTGTTGTTTGATATCAAACATAAACTATGTATTCTTCTTTTTAGCGAACCATGATTGTCTATTTTTTAAAATATATTTTAGGCCTACAACCAGTAGTATTAAGGATAGCGTGCTCCATCCTGTAATAGAATGTAAATGATTGTCTCATCATGGACCCTACCACGAAGGGTCCATGGTCTCATAAACAAACACACGCCTACAATGATGTATTGCGTATATTCTTAAAACTGGCTTGTAGATTAACAATATATTCTATGATTCATGTGTTCATTTTATGTTGCATGTTGGCACTAATGATATTAGTCATACCAGAAGAGAGAGAGTCCCAGAATGTTACGAACCATGTTTAAAAGAGCAGGATGGGTATTAATATTATATGTTCCAAATTTATGCAGACAGCCCCGGTAGCGATCACAACAAAATCAATGATGTACTACATTTTATGATGAACTATCGCAATAAAAACGCAGTATATAAAACATGTATGATGTCCTTGAACCATCCAGAGTGGAGAAGGAAAATGAAAGAGCTGTTTTGGAAGGTTCAGCAGCATTTGCCATGGCTGCTTATTGCAATTTTAATTGCGGACTGCAATCAACGGATCTGAATAATTTCAATGCTGTGACGGATAGACGAAATGTGTTTCGGATGCTTAGCTCTTCTAAATCCATACCAGCTTTCATTCTGATCAATATTTTCCTTTTCTCTTTTTTCATTTCTACTTTTGTTTCCTTTTCTCCATCTCTTCTCTCCCCTTCTTTTCCTCTTCCTCCTCCTCCTCCACCTTCTCCTTACCCTTCTCATCCTCTTCCTCCTTCAACTCATCTCTCTCATCTTCCTCCTCCTTCTCTTGTTCCTGTTCCTGCTCCTCATCTTCTTCCTCCACCTCTAGCTCTCCCATCGTCTACCTTCTTCTTCTTCTTCTTCTTCTTCTTCTTCTTCTTCTTCTTCTCCTTCTTCTTCTCCTCCTCCTCCTCCTCCTCCTCCTCCTGCTCCTGCTCCACCCCTTCCATCGTCTCCCTCCTTCTTCCATCCGGTGCCTATTCCTTTCCTCCTCATTTCACCCATTTATATTCTGATTTTCATATGGAACATAATCAATACACAAAAAACAACTTCACATGTGCACATAGTTAATCCCTACATTACCAAGCCGCGGAAACCGCACTGGCTCAATATACATATCCATGACAACGGTAATAAGAGAGTTAAATCGTGACGTACCTGCACGACTCTCATATCCAGGCCTGTTTCCTGAGCGAGTTGCTCCCGGACGTGTCGCGCTGGTTTGGGGCTGTTGGAGTAAGCCGTCTTGAGCGTCTCCAACTGCTTGGCAGTGATGGTCGTACGAGGGCGCTTGTTGCTGTTATCCATCTCCATTTCTAATAGAAAAACAAGAAGAAAAAACACAAGAACATTAAAATTCATCACATCTATCAATAAAGAATATCCACACGAAAACACCAATTACAAATCAGAACAAGCGATAGCTTTAAACTCGGCATTCTGAAGAGTTTACATATGGCTGGGAGATTTTTTCTTTTAAATCGTTTCGAGGACGGCATTTTTTCATAATGCGATGATATTTCACGTCGCATAATTTCCACTGAGTTACGTTTGTTTAATTCCACAATGACGCGGGTACATGCCACCAACAATAACCGTGCTATGTGTGTGCGGCAAGTACTCGACAATCACATTGAATATCTACTACATATCTTTTGCACTTCATCCTCTAGGGATCATTCATGAGCCATCATTAAAGAATCATGGCGATGAATCCGCGCGATTTGGCTGGAAGGAACAATGTCTGACTACAGCTCCATGGGGAGTAGTCATGGTGGTGGAGCGTATTGGCGCAACAAGTGGCTTTTTTGTGTTGGGTGTCTGGTGGTGGTGGTATTGGTGGGGGGGGGGGGTGTGCTCCATTCCCGTGGGAGTGGGAATCAAGCGTGATTATCATCTTCATCATCATTATCATCATCATCAACGGCGTCTGCTCAATGGGGCCGGGATGAGATGGCGGAGTGCTACCTGGCCGATTCGGATGACGGGCGGACGGGAGGACGGATAATAGAGATGTTGGCGAGGCTATTCAGCGGCGCGTGTAAAAACCCACCGCGCCCGAGCCTAGCCATGCGTTACTGCACAGGGACAGATAATGGATGTATAAATCATTGAAAGTGATATGAGAGGGGGATATGAGGGTGGGGGGGGGGGGGGGGGGGGGAGGAGTGTGAGTGGGTGAGAGAACGGGAACGGAGGCCAAGCCTCGCTTCGCAGCGCTCCAATGTAACATAAGGAACCATTTGGCATGCACTACGCGCGCATGTGTGTGCGTGAGTGTGTGTAAATGTGTGTGTGTGTGTATGTGCGTGTGTGTAAATGTGCTCGTTGTATCCGTGTATCCAGGTAACTCGAATAGGATCAAATGTGTGAATGCACTCATAATTTTATTGAAATACACCATTTTTATGTGTAGAACAAGCAACTTACCTCCCAGGGTTAAGATATGTCAAATCGTAAGGGATTTTATAGAGGAAGAGAAGAATTTGGCAATTAAAGCGGGTAGATTGCAGATCCACCTACAGAAATGGGAAACTTTACAAATTGAGGTCTGATAACATTGCAGTTCAAATTTGAATGAAATAGAAGAAATAGCACATAGGGTTAGAGTGGTGTGTATATGTGTGTGTCTCGGCGAGTGTGTGTGTGTGTGTGTTTGTGTGTGAGTATGTAGGTGAGTGTGTATGTGTGTGTAAGGGGGGGGGGGAGGGGGGAGGGGGGAGGGGGAGGGGGGAGGGGGGGGGGGTAACCGAAAAGATTTCATTCTTATGTATTATGGAATTGCTTTATTATCATTACTATTATACATTTCTTTAAGCATTATGATTAATACATGTACTCTATTTAAGAGGAATATAATTCATATATACAAGTGGTACAACATGTTGTATTGTGTTTATAGAATCAACAGAAATATTACGTTTATTGATTTGTAATTCTATGTCATAAAATGAAATTGTTTCTTTCATTATGTGAATGAAATCAAATAAAGAATATGAAAAAAAAGTGTGTGTGTGTGTGTGTGTGTGTGTGTGTGTGTGTGTGTGTGTGTGTGTGTGTGCGTTTCTATAATTGAGTTAAAAACATAAGTTTTCAAAAGCACTCAAAATCGTGTCTGAGTATACACTTTCTGCCTTTGGATATGGGCATACCAACCACTTTAGAATAATGTAGAAACAATATTAACTTTCATTTATTTCTCTAAATCTGCCACTATTGACCTGTCCGCTCGTTCCTCTACAGGATTTCCGCTGATGATCTGATTATCATGTCAAATCGCTTTCAAGAAACCGATGAAGGGAGGGGGGGGGGGGGGACTGCGGGAATCAAAAGTGCCGACTTGTATGAAAATTCATGAGCAGACAACACACACACAATGCTTTGGTCGAGTATGTAAGGTCAGGGATCGCGTAGTATTACATGCAATGATAGGGGCGGCGTAACAAACAAAAGGTGACAGCTAAGAGAGATTCGGGAAGCGCTAATTGTCGGCGTCGTGCTGACATGCCTGTATGTATGTTTTGCTATCGTCCCCATTTTTCCCCTTTTTTTTCTTCTGCCGGTGAACGGCTTCGAGTGGGCAGCGCTCACTGCGGCGCGGTGAAGCGCTGGTCATTAGTTTTTTATGCTGCGAGCGCGGTGCAGTTTTAGCAAATGAATATTTGATGTTGTCGACGTAAGTGGATATTGGTTTATCGCCGTTTGACAGATGTCTGATACACGGCCATCCACAACCTGTTACACGGACGCTGTCACTGCTACTGTCATAATCTCGGCTTGGAATTCACCCTGACCTCACACACATAATTATATCCGGACACCTCAACTCGGACCAACCCCCTTATTCAGTAGCTTGTAACTCTGTCCATGCACCACATGGTCTAAAGCGTATATGGCTTGACCAAATACACCCGGAACACACATTTATGTTTACAGATTTCAAAATCACAGTAACTACTAAGTATTACATTTCATGACGCGTTTTGAATATATTTTGGGGCAAGAGAATTAAAAGAAATATCATTCAATCATGCTTGAGAGAACTAAGGCATGAACTGGTGCAAATATAAACAACGAGACAGGGTAGTGAGTGAGTGACAAGTGAGTGAGAGTAACTAGACAAACATAGAGAGACAGACAGACAGAGAGAAAGAGAGACAGAGAGAGATGGGGGGAGAAAAAGAGAGAGAGAGGAAGAGAGAGAGACAGACAGACAGAGAGTGGGAGAGAGAGAAAGATAAACAAAGAGAGAGAATACTCAATAAAAGAACATGATTTAGAGGATGGAAATAAAAACTCAACTTTAATGACACCCAAGTCATTTCAATGTTACGAAGGGTTATGTTTTTAGGTCTCATTCTCTTTGAATCCATCGTAACATAAATATGAAGAAAAAAACCTTTGAATCCATCATAAGTAGAAACAGATTGACAGATATCCATTTTGAAATTGTTTTCAGCTAATACGCATGAGCTTGAGTAACTGCTTTGCACGTGACTTCAATTTCAGTATTGCTGTTATCCGTGCCTAAACGAGATTAAAATGGAATCGGGTCGCATACTAAACCATAGGTGAAGGATTCATGATATATTTAAGACAAGCAAGAAAGGAACTGTATACAGAGTGGTATGTGCTCGGTGTGTCTAATACCTTTAGTGTAAGAATGTCACAAACTCAGGATAAGTTATCGTAATTGTAGCAGATTATTAAGAAATATTGCAGCAACTATGATTGAATGACATTTTAAGATGAATTATTGCACTGGAATGTATGTTTAATCACAGACCAGTGTCAACATAAAGTATGCTGCGGGAGGAAACCCGATCAAACCGACTTAATGGCTGAGATTTCTAAAGCATATACAAAAATATTTGACCGCGCCCACCTATCAGATTAATGGATAATTGTCAAAATCGAAATATAAAATGTAAACACAAACAAGTGTCACAAAAATGTATCAATGCTAAAATGTCTTTCTTCTCTCCGTCTTATCCATACTGCAAGTATAAGGTAGAAGATTAGGATAAATGGTTGAAATAACTCTAACTCGTGTCGCATTCGTGAAAAACTCTTCACGAAGTCTAGCCCTATGCGTCACTCTATGGTACGTATGTTTATAAAAGTTTATATGGTGTCGTTTCTTTAGTTGAATGATGCGGGTGATCAAAATGGCATATGAAGAAAGGACGAGCTTAGTGAAAACAAGAAAAAAAAAACAGCTTTCTAATATCAACTGTGAATTTTGGACTCAGTGATTATGGTAAATTGTAAAATAACCTGACGAAAGATATATAAGAGAATAACTGATCGTTTTCCAAATTTGATTAAGGAGAATTGAAATGATCATTAATGATAAAGATATCAGAAAGGAAAATAAAAAAATAAGGTAAATATCGAAAAATTTGAAATTAATGTTTCAAATCTTTAAATTTTGCTTTGTTAAATACCTTGTGTGAGTTGATCTTGTGTATCTCGGCATACGCCTATAATGCAAAAATACAAACAAAAGTATATATTAATAAGATATATTGATTCGTTCTCTATTTATTTTTTTCTCAGCTGTATCCATGTCGTAGTACCTTACGCTAAGTTGTTTTATTAGTCTGTCATGCAAATTGCATCTTAATTACCCACTCATAAATGGGCTTTATCAAATCCACGACAATATACCCTGCCTCCCGCATTACCACTTTCAAATAATTTCTTCCAAGAACATTATATTTTACTTATTTCGTGTAATACCAACTACATATTTCTAAATCATCTCTTCATCTAACACGGGGTCGCATTACATTAATGATACTACATTAACACGCCGTGTTCGTTTGATCTTCTCGCCTATTCTCTGATGTCATTACATCGAACGTGTGTGATTTTAACTCAATTCTGTTCATGTTAAGCCAATCTCCTCCTAAAAATGATTAAATTTGCTAGGCGAGCCACTAAGCTTGAAAACAAATTCGTATGGGAAAGCTGACAATCCTCTTTCCGACTGACCGAGTTAATAATGGTTATTTCTTGAAGCCATACGGTAACACGCCACCATGAAGAGGAGCAAATAATTGCTTGATTTTTGGCGCGGGACGATTTCATCCCGACAGTGGCGTGAGAACTTTTCTGAATTCGACGAAGGTTATGGGACCTTAATGCTTGTGCGGACAATCGCGTCGGAAATGAGTCGGAAAGCGAGGGGGAACAACAATAAAAGGACAAGAATGAGATGATGCAACAGGGTTCTCTCGTCTAGCGAAAGACATACATTCACGACAACATAAATGAGAGAGCGAACGCCGGTCCAATACCCCCCCCCCCCTCCCCCTCCCTCCCTCCTCCCTCCTCTCTCCTCCCCATCCCTGTCAAGAGCGGTAGCGCGCGGAGAAAAAAAAAATCGGCGCGTATTTCCGCGGTATACATTTTTACTACCCATCTCGTCACGGACTGCTGCGTTGCTTTTTAATGAGATCTCTGATGAGGTGGTGATGGGAATGGAGTAGCACAACCACCGTTACCACACACAACACGCCTAGAATGGCTTTTTAATCACATACACCCACACGCCAGGTTCCCCCGGACCGTGAAGCTATATCATCTCGCTTATGATAACCAGGATCATCACCATTATCAGCCAAACTAAAATGATATTAAATAGCAGCAGTTTAATCTAAAAAAAAAAAAAAAAAAAAAAAAAGAACCCCCGGGCATGCATACGTATGGGCTCACGTCCATTTCAAAGAAAGCTTGCGCGGGAAAACACGACCGGAAGGAGGAAAACTCTCGCTAATGATCATACATTTGTCATGTATGTCGCTGATGAGCAACAATGCGATTTCTTGGAACACTTCAAACAATGAATACTAAGCTTCAAAATATTCAAAACGTTACAAGACCGGTTGAAAAAAAAATATGACAACCCCGCCTCCCACCACTACCGTTCATTTGAAAAAAAAAATGTTAGCATAAAGCATTCTATGTGGAAGTGGAAGGAATAAATTTCTCTAAAATGAAGATAACAGTGATTTTCTTCCACAAGTTTCTTCTTGTTGTTTGCTGTCTTCGCCGTGTTTATGTCCAATTATTACACCAATGTCTAATGTATGAAATAAAGACTTTCCTGACGTGGTACTGATAAATCTAAGAAAGATGTAATATCAATGACTTTCGAATTACGATTCAATTTCGTTACCTTTTTGTGTTATATGTATATCTCAAACAATTGAAAGGGGTTTAGTAGTTGGCTTTTGAACTCATTGTTGGAAAATAGTCATGGTGTTAGATGATGGGGTATGACACATTACATCAGGCATTCAGATGGAAGAGCGGAGCAGAGCTACAGTGACCACGCACGGCATTATTTTGAGAGAGAGAGTGGCGGCATTGAAAGAGACCGACTAAAAGCCCGTCATCGCGGTCCCATTTTCCCGACAATGGCCTGAATTCTTCGACCAAACCACAGAATCGTGATGAATGTACACCTTAAATCCTTTATTCGCCATAGAGAATTTTTTATTTGCACTGGTAAGACACACCATTCCTATAGGGCATTTTGCAGTCTGGCAGAGAAGGAGTTAACTCTTTATCACTAATGATGAATTTTGCACTGGCAATACACATCATTCCCATAGGGCAGTATGGAGTCTGGCAGACAAGGATTTGAGAAGAGAGCAATAATTCTCATCAAAATTACTGTACGCACAACGTATACCAGCTCCTTCTCTCTCCTTCTCTTTCATTGTCCTTCGTTATATATAGTCATCTAATGATGGAAAAATCCAACACTGTTTTGTTTGAATGTTGCATGTATGCATTGATACACATGATCTCAACTCTCTGTTCTCCACGTGTTGTCGGGCGTAATACACAGGAAGAGGCGGTTTAATAACCGAGGAATGGAATGCTTACCTCTCGCCTTGGCGGCCTCGTAGTCTTGCTTGCAGACCAACTTGTTGTCGGTCATGAGGAAGAACTCGTCCCCTGTCGACAGCTGCCGGGTACAGATGATGCAACAGAAGCAGTGGAGATGGTACACATTATCCAGGGCTCGGCGCACGATCTCCGTCGGTGCGATCCCCTTCTCGCACGACGAGCACTTCGTTCCGAATCGTCTGCAAGGCGAACGCAGAACATGCCAACTGATAAACTCTCTATGCGCTAAAAATGAGTCGGTCTCTCACAAATTGATACACGCAAAACACATAAGGCAGCAGATAACCTGTAGTGCTAAGGGTTAATGAACTAATGTTTCTGCCAGACAGAAACATAATACATAATGACAGAGTAACATCATTCTCTTATTCATGCGGAATCTGACCAGCTTAAAGGTAGCCCGTCCCCTTTGCAGACCTATTTTCCCTGACTTAATCATCATTTGAGAGAGAATGACTATATAACCTTTGCCTGGAATCGACAAAGCGTAATATTCGGTTTTGAGGAAATAATTTTCGACAATTGATCGAGCTTTCTTTTTTCGTGCCACCAAAATAGTCAAATCTCAGTGAAAACTAGTTAGATTCTCAGTTATAGTACCTCTGATCTTAAAATTTCACAGTTGGTATCCCAAAGATACATGCTAAACATATTATGCAAACTTTCATGAAGTTTGCAGATGTTTGTAAAAGGGACGGGCCACCTTTAAAGGTTATTAAACTCATGAATATGATAAAGGTTATCTAACAAACAATTTTTTTTTCATGAGCAATAAATACAAGGTATCACAAGAAAGCCGATGGCCTGTGAGGTGTGAGCGGATGGCTTGTGAGGTGTAATACATTATATAAACAAATAAAAGAAACACGGGACCAGCCTAGCACTATTCACGGCTCATATCCAAGATAGCATACCCGTTAGAGCTCTATCCAACCACAATCACACTTTAGATTTATGAAAATATTTTTGATGACGATATCTTTTCAAAGCGGTGTGAGAAAGGGGGGTGGGGGAAAACAAAGGGAATAAGAGGGAGTGTGAGATAAAGAGTGGGATGTGGAAAGAGAGAGAGAGAGAGAGAGAGGGAGAGAGAGAGAAAGATATATATATATATAGAGATAGAGAGAGAGAGAGAGAGAGAGAGAGAGAGAGGGAGAGAGAGAGAAAGATATATATATATATAGAGATAGAGAGAGAGAGAGAGAGAGAGAGAGAGAGAGAGAGAGATAGAGAGAGTGAGAGAGAGACAGGAAGCGAAAGTGAGAAAGATCTATGTTTTAAGTAAGACATTGGAAGAGGGAGAGAGACAGGAAGAAGGGGAAGAGGAGGGGGAGAGAGAAGGGGGATTGGTTCACGGTAATCAGGCTTATTTGGGCCTGGGGGGTGACTGGTCGCGTCATGTGAATTAGGACAACACCCTCAAGTCTCACTTAAACCCCAACCCCTCAAGCTACCATGTTGACACCCCTACAGCCAGAATGGGGTCGACTCATCGCGCCCCGCGTTCCCCCCGTGCGCGCCGGCCAGATGAAGCTCGCGATGGCCGGGGGTCAAAAATTGCTCGGGTATTGGCCGCTGGAGATTAACCCTCCACGAACCGACTTCTTCAGATTGACGCTACTCATGAACTGTTGTAGTTTCCATTGGCATTGAATGGATTTTGGTACAGCGTGTAAGGCAGTTCACGGCTGGGTTCATTCACCGTAAAGGTGTTACCATCTTCCCGTCTTAACCTAAGACATAGCTCTCGGTGATGACTGCACGTTCCGTACCTGCCCCGGTGTGTATGCAACACAAACGGACATACGCAAGGTGTTTTGGCGCGCTAAATGAAATTTAGCTAAATCCGCCCGCAGATAAATACAAAAGGGCGCGAATAGCCAGCTTGCTCTGCTGCCGCCCCGCTGCGAATTGGACCCTACGGTGCTTTCGCTTAACTCGACGCGGGCGAAGTTGGGCGAGGCGCCGTTACAGATTGTGTAGGCGCCATGGAGCGCCCGGACCCAGTCCGTGAACTTCCATCTTTCTATCCATCTATTCTGGGAGGTTATTTACCTCTGTAAGGAGCATATTCCACGCATTCTGTCTTAGCCCTCTCAATACCAAGTCAGGAAACCCCTATTGACCTATTACACATTCATTGTACCTGTGGTACTGAGAGTGTTAACCTATTAACTACCGTTGTCACATTTTGGCATAAGTAGTCTACATGAATACCATACCTCATCGTTTTGTCTGGTACTAAAAGAGGTGACATGTAATGTGATATCAAAGTCACTTTTTTTGGAGCAGAATTTAGTATTTAGCGCTTTATTATGGGTGGTAACTAGGCAACATTGATGACATGGACATTGACATAGACAACCCTTACAATCGCATCTTCTTTCAACGAGAGTAGAATGATCGAAAGATTTAGCAATCCGCACAACGAATGCATAGTCAAAACTAATAACGTTGTAGGCCCTATTGTAAAAAAAAAAATCTTTTTATGCAGTCATGAAAAGAATATTCACTCCATAAGCGGGCCAGTCATCAAGAAAAAAGACAGTCGCATGGTTCTACCAAAGGTTTTACAATTCAGAAATACCCCCTTACTATGAAACCTACGCGAATTTCGAAACCCCAAAATGATGGCCGTCTTATCATCATCGTCAGCCTCGTCGTCCCCATCACTACGTTGTTCATTCATGATTGACTTCTATCGTAGAACCTCTTAGCTTCATGGCATCAACAATGATTTCGAAGGTATTTAAGGATTTTAAGACCTTAATTCAAGAGCTTACTGAAAAACTTTGACCAAACATGATAGGGAACCAAAGAACACTGTATACCTGGTTGTGCTTTTTTTTTCCTCTCTTCACTTGTAAACAGTGAAAGAATTGATTTTTGATGAACATGAAAAGAGAGTTCAGCTGTTTATGTCATATTATATTCAGATTTGCTGGTCGAGGTTGATAGATACAGTAAGTTTTCATTATCGTGATCATGAAGTTTCAAATAATGTATGTGTACTGACAGCACACACGTCAGTTCACAGTAAAAGAGATTCGTGATTAGAATGTCACTTTACAAAATGCACATCTTTAACCGTATCACACAGCCTTTGAGATAGAATGGAACATGTGTAGGTAGATAAGACTCCAGTATGCCCATGGAGACAGGACATGCGACATGGTAACTAGCTGCTAGGTTAGGCAATGTTATTACCAATTTCAACGGGAAACATTGTTCAAGGGGGGGGGGGAGAGAAATGTGGTGCTTATATAAACATGTAGTCGGTAAAGCAAGTTTTTATTGTAATTACACATCGCAAGTGGTGCGTTTTAACTTCCACCACTAACATGTGTATGATCATATCACAACATTACGTAATTTTTACGTGATGAATGAGGCCACCGCATACGACACGACTTTGCCACGATTCTGCAGTCGTAAATGTCCTACGACTGGATAAGTGACGTCAGCTACCTGTACAAATCCAATGGCCGGGTCCTGCGATTCAGCCAGTCGCAGAGTAGCACGACTGATCGGATCGTGTCGTTTGCGGTGGCCTTAACATGAATCCAAGGAAAGACGGCTGGGTGACTGACTTACTTGAAGAAGTCTTCTTTACAGAAGACGCCTCCGTCTCTGGAGAAGCAGCGGTCGGTCAGCTGGGCGTTGCAGTCCACGCATCGCAGGCACTTGGCGTGCCAGGCTCGGTCCACGACCTTGAGGATGAAGCGGTCGAGGATGGGGTGGTCGCAGCCGGCACACAGCGAGATCGATTCTGCATGGAAAGGGAGAAACGACCACCAGAGGTTATTAAAATATTATCATGGAGATTTCGTCGGGATTATCCAGAATGTATATCAAACAATCGGCCATACATTCACAGCATCAATAATACTTGGTTAATAATACTACATAATGACTTAATAATGTACTCTGTAAAGCAACTTACGGAGAGGAATTTCAATGAGGAAATAAACTTACTGGATAATGTTCATTTTTCACTGATGTTTCATGAAGAAAATCCTGAGAAATGTTGTATGTGTGTCTGTGTGTATGTACTTGTGCGGGTTTGTATGTCGTGTATGAGTTTGTATGAGTGTGTTTATGTTTGTGTTTGTATGCATGAGTGCGTAAGGAGTATGCGTAGGAATGTTTGTATGTGTGAGACTCCGTGTATAAAAATGTTTTTGAATTATATATGAAGACGACAGAAAGGGGAAGGTCATCATGGGGAGATGGTTGTCAAAGACAGGTGCAATGTCATGCACACTGCTCTGAAGGTATTCAAAATTGAGTCGTCTTTTCAGACAAGTGGTCTTTATAGTCGATGGTCTGTGTCGACATGCTTGACTGTGTATCCATGCTTATGGCAAGGAAACATAAAAAACTCAAGATTCATTGCTATCTATACATAACAAAACAATATTTTGTCAAAACATATTCCATTTTTCATTAGTGATAGATATCATGAAAGACAACGTATTTGTCAGGGATTAATTCACTTCGAAATAAAATTGCAATCGGCTTTGTAAAAGAAAAAAAAAACAACTCGCTTAGATATAACCAAATATCTCATATCAAATCATGATATAGCATGTCTGTATGTATGTCACCATAGATACACACAAATCCCATGAACGTGATAGAGCAACATTTTTAATCACAGTACGCCATTCCACCAGCCGTCGATCACAGCGTGTGCCCGTGATCCAACGACCGTGGGTGGTGGTCGACCCCGCCCGCGCCTACCGGATGATAGCACCACTGGTGGGGGGTTTAACTCCATAGTACCCGGGACGGTAACCATAGGTCCTAGCTGCGTCGACAGACACGCTCATATAGTGTTGATTGGGATGTAATATTTGCTCAAGAAAGTTTGCACTATTCTTGAAGATTCAAGATTCGTTCCATATTCACTTCCATTATATTTGACGATAATATAAATATGTATCAGGCAATTTATTGTATAGTGAATTTCAATGATATTTATATCAATTATGATGAAAACTCAACGATAGCTTTCCATAAGTTGTATTCAAAGTCTAATGATGTCTGTTATGCAGTAGGATTGATCTTGTAAAAGGAATGATATGAATGACTTGGTAAGATGTGATCATATACCTATCATATAACTTCCAAATCAAATTTCGTTCCACTAGACTTAAACCAAAAATGAATATCACAAACTAAAAATATATCACAAACCAACAAAAAGTATTGAATCTTTAATTTAAAAAAATACACATAGAGTTATTTTTATACGTATAACTTCTTCTCTAATAACACAAGAATTGGCAACGCATAAGTAGATAATTTATTAATGGATATATTTCATGTATTTGCCTTGCTCACTGATATAAAAGTTGCATTTTAAAAGCTGACAAGCACGTTAGTCTTGTGAGTAACTTGAAAGTTGTGATATGATTGCCTATCAGTAACTTTCAAGCGATGTTCGTCTATTTGCGAAAAATGCAAATGATTGATGAAAACAGATAATGTTTGAGAAAATAATGAGGACCTCCAATCATATGTTGACCGAACGTATGGATTCAAATAAACCTCAAGAAATCACAAAAACACCATAGCCGACGGGAAAGTAGCCCGATAAGCAGTAACAACGCTTGTTTAAAGTTGCAGCTGATCTAAATAGACCTTCGGCTAAACATTAGAATCAACAGACGAAGGGCGTTTATCTAATAAAAAGTAAAATCGGATTCATTAATAAAGTATCACCAAAAAGGAAAACAATGAAGGCCCCAATGTCAACTTGCAGTGAGTGTTTAGCTGAATAGTTCACTGTGCGCGAACCAATACGTGTACCCTTCTAATTTAGTAATTGCGCGTCTAATCTAATTTAGCTAATGAAGTTTCCCCGCGTTCGCTAAGCTCGCCTGCACGACTCGCGCAGAAGCACGCGTGGCGTTGAGCGGACAACAGCCGTGACTCTACCCCGGTTGTCATGGCTGCCAAGGCACTTAGAAACCGCTCCGGAGTTTAATAGCCAGAGAAAAGACGGCCGCTGTAAGAAAAAAAAACCCCTGCTATACTAGCCAAAACGCTCTCATATCTGTAACGAATTTGGACAAAATAGATCGTTTTCGTCACTATTTGTTTGAGGAATGTAAACTAGATATTCATAGGCACACATTAGGAATGGAGGATATTGATGAGCCACATTTTAAGATGTGCTGATAAGGCCTAGGCCTATGCTACAAATAACAAAAAAGGGAGAATGTATTTCTTATGATGTTGAGACATGAATGCTGATGTTTTTTCCTCATTCTCAACAATTAAATCTGATAATTGATTAATTCTTAAGAAATGATAGAAATGAGCAGAAATGTGATTTGTAACAAGCACGGTACTAAAACTTTCATGTCACATTAAAGACATGTGAGGAATAAAACGAACATAACACGAAGGATGTAACACGTTTTTCTCAAACCGCAGCCAAGTAACCGTTTATATAACTACCTATTAAACAAATTAAGTACGCGTAGCTACATTTGAAAACTATTTTACACTTACACATTTAAATACATTGAATTTTGCTTAATTTTAGTGTAGAAATCAAGCTAGCGTCAAGACTTCAGTTTACTCAAGATTGACAACTTTCTTAAATCCACCATAGTTTTAGAGCTCATAACTAAAATTATAGATTGTATACATGCTGTATTATGTCCTATTTAGTTAACGTATTGTTTTCATTTTTTCTCTCCCCTTCCTTTTCACCATCTTCTCTTGTTCTAGCCACAGTTGTCGCGCAATCTTCTGTTTTGCTGTTCACAAAACCACGATGATATATACAAAATAATCATAATCTTCCTCTTCACATGACTTCAGAGTAGGGTTAAATATTTCTATAATCAAAATATACCGTGAACACCAATATAACACGCATCTTACTAATCACACGGAAAAAATATTATGAATATCGAAGCAATAATATACAGTTATTTTTACCGATAAAGATAGAGTAGAAAAAAAAGAATATGTTTTTAAAGTACAAAACATATGTAAACATAGAAACACATTATCACTATCATTAAAGAAATTAGATATAAATAATAACAATTATCATTAACATGATTCCAACATGAACAGGTACGACGACGTCTAACAAAGACCACACTTGACCTCCCTTACAAAGCATTTGACACAGGGTTCAAGATAAGATAACGAAACAGATGGCTGATAGACTATTAAAAAAAACAATATCTAGAAAAGAAAGGCTCAAGCTAGCGCATCATATTCCAAGCATTAGGATTAACGAAATCATAGCGGTACGATGTGCGCAAAATGGAGATCATTACGCGGCGAAATCGACTTGAACGAAACCAAATTCAACTTCAAGCGGACGGGAAATCGAATTATGATGAATATAGGAATTGGCTTAGAACCGAGCTAAATCTTATCACGAAGCGCTGACGCGAAGGTGATGTGATTAGGACTCGGGCTTCGCCATCTCAGATTTCCGGGGTTAACTTAGTTTGAGGAGGAGGGAGTTGAGGTGAGGAGGAGGAGGAGGAGGAGGAGGAGGGAGAGGGAGGAAGGGGAAGAGGGATGAAGACGCGACTATTTCAGGTGATGCGGAATTGGGGGGCCAGAGAAAGCTCAAGTTGAGGGCCAGAAAATGTGAATTCGTTCACGCGAATAATAGTTTTACTGATGAGACTGGATTTGAGGAGGCGATGTTAATAAGGTGGGGTGAGAGTCCGGTGCGCGGAGAGGGGGATTCTGGAGCGGGACGGAGCGGCGGTGGGTGGCGCGGATGATTAGGGGGTTGGAGTAAGCTACTCGGAGTCGCATCACGGTTTAATAACTTTGATTGAAAAGCGAGGTGACATGTCAAGACCTCGAATTGGGATTAAGGGGACTCCATGAACCGACTATACTAATTCATTACGACTGGTAGACACGGGCGCGCACAATATTGATGACAAAGCACAGACAATTAAGAAAATTAGTTTTCTTCACTCTCCCTCTCTCGTTTTTTTAGTCTAGGTCTCTTACTCTGGTCGTGGAATGTGTCGGATCCAGCCTGCGGCATGTTCCTTTCGATGTGCAGCGGTCCTCCCATGTACATGTCCTGTTTCATGACCTGGGCTGATTCGCTGTCAAGCTCCCTCGATAACGCCAGCTTCTCTCCACTCGGTCCGAGGTGGCGGAGGACGGAAATTCGACGGGGGACTTGCGGGAGGATGCGAGCTGTCAGAGTACCGGAGCACGTCGTCTTTCCCTCGCCGAAGCTGCCTGAGTGAATGAGGCAAGGGGAGAGAGGGATGTTTAGTTGCGGTGGCGTTTTTTGGGGGGCGCTGGATCGCTCCACAGTCGGTCGTCGAGCGGGCGGGGGTTTCAGCGAGCTAGGCACGTGCTATCCGGGCGATCCTTTTGTAAGCCGCTGTACGCCGTCGCGCAATCGTCGTGTAGCAGCCGACAGAGCTCTGTACAGCACGAGCGAGATCGAGTAAAAAGTCATTATACTCGCACGAGTAGGCCCTGTGCACACGCGACACTCACACGTCACTATCACTTTCTCGGCCACTGATTGGATGAATGCGTGGGAGGGCGTAAGATCTTAGCCAATCAGCGCACTGGGCCTCTCTCGTGCCGTCTATTAGTATTATCTTACACGCGGTACACTCCACAGTCATGTCTTCAAACTGTCACTCAAAAGTTCCTGTTTTCAAGAAGGGGGAAATGGGGAGGGGGTCTTGAAAGGAGCAAGTGGTCAGAATCCAGTTGTGAGCGCTTTCCAAGATTAGGCAGAATGTCATTTCAAATTGATCTTCTTCTCTTTTTATGTCAATTTCTCCATCTTCTTCTTCTTCTCTCCCCTCCTACTCCGCCTGCTCCTCACCATCATCATCATTCATCCTCTTTTTTTTACTTTCTTCTTTTGTTCTTGTTCTTGTTCTCGTTCTTGTTCTTGTTCCTCTTCTTGTTGTTGTTGTTGTTGTTGTTGTTGTTCTTCTTCTTCTTCTTCTTCTTCTTCTTCTTCTTCTTCTTCTTCTTCTTCTTCTTCTTCTTCTTCTTCTTCTTCTTCTTCTTCTTCTTCTTGTCTTGTTCTTGCCGTTACACATATCATGTCCTCATTATGTATACCATGATTCAAACCACTGCTACCCTTAACATGTACTCGATTAATGAGTAGCTGAGATGTTCAAATTGAGATGTTCAAATTGGTACTGCGGATACGATCCCGATAGTTTGATCTCAGCTATCGGTAGGTTAAAAAAAATCCTGCATGCAGTGAGTTAACCCCCTCATTACTATTGGCATGGGGACGTGTAGTAAAGCAATGAAGTTTTCAGGGCTCGGTGCTGGGGGAATTAACCACATTTACTTCTCCTCGTACTGCGCTGTACCACGCTACTTGTTCATCCGTTAGGAACTACACTGGTACTGTATTAACTAATTACAGCGTGTCAGACGTGGTTACGAAGTAGGGCGGTTGTTCCTTCGATTTTCATTATGGATAATATAGTTTTAAAGATATCACTGCAGTAGATGGATTTTATGCTTTTTCACTAAAAACGAAATGCTTGTCAAATAACATCTCCGAGATCATGTGACCACTCTGCCGTAGTTGATCCGACCTGCGACTGCACTGTTTGAGCAGAATTATACAGTATGGCCTGTATTCGCAACCGTGGTTTGATTAAGACCGCGTACTAAACGTTGACTAACTCCATAGGGTGTAACATCAACCATTTGATGCAAACTCATCACATATCACAACAGTGGGCGATTTCAGTTACTCGCTGTAACTATTATGTGGACAAACTCAATAAAAAGCGATTCTGAGGACAGAATCAATGATGCAGAATCAATAATGTGTTTCATGTTGCTGTGTTTGGCGTCCTGTAACGTTAGTCTACATTTAGTACACGGTCTAAGTTAAAGCACTGTTGTGAAGACGGGACTCTTTGCATGCCAGTATAGAAATGCTGCTGTATGGGACATGTACGCACTATGGCGAAAACATATACAGTTGGCACTGCTATGGGATGGAGACGGTCGCCATGACGCCATATGGTTTAAAGGGAATATACTGTACTGGGAAGACAAAAAGCCTTCAAAAGGTGATCGTGAGCATTCCTCTTGCCAATGGTATTAAATTCATGTATTGTCTATTCTAGAAACTTGCTGAAAGTTATTTGCCCTCATATGATCCACATTTGGCGTAATTAGTGATTAAATCACAAATTGCTAAATATGTTACTCATTGCGGATAGATGGCTACTGATAATCGTTTGTCTCGCAATGTAAGGTAAACGGTATCGAAAAGATCATTAAGTATAAAGTATTGGACCATTTATAGTTAGTGCGCTGTACTGACCATAGGGTATTTAAACCCCTGCTTACTACAATTTTGTATCACACCTGACGAAGTGTTGCAGCGGCACACGAAACGTCGTGATCTTTTCGATACCGTTTACCTTACATTGCGAGACAAACGATTATCAGTAGCCAAATCACAAATTCTCGAAATGTTCGGCCCGAACGATTTGAGGATTTGTGATTTAATCACTAATTACTCCAAATGTGGATGATTTTAGGGCAAATAACTTTCAGCAAGTTTCTAAAATGGGCAATACATGAATTTAAGACCATTGCCAAAAAGATTGCTCACGGTCACCTTTTGAAGGCTTTTTGTCTTCCCAGTACAACAGTATATTCCCTTTAACATGAAATGGTTTCATTGACTTATCGTTCAATTCGCCCTTTTTCCGCATTTGAATTCTCGTTTCCCTGCACTACTCGTGAGGAGGCGATCAAGCCACATAAGCCTATTATCACGCGCTGCTCTGTCTGTAATCAGAGGAAGCCTTCTCTGACATTTGATGGTTATTAGTCGGTGTTGGGCGACTTTCAAGCACGACTTGTATTGCACAACCTTGTCAAATGCAACTATTCGACGAACTGCCCTGGAATAGTAGCGCCGTCGTATTCAAGTTCTCCTGAACAAAGCACCTGACCGGAGAAAGAAGCTGTCGAAAGAAATGCATTCAAAAAAAAAAAATACTGTAACCTTATGACAAAAGTTTCCACGAATAAGATAACTTTTAGTTCTATGTGCTTGTATGTGCTTGTATTCTATGTATCAACATAATCAATGAGAAATGAGAAATCATCAAGAAAAATTATCAGTTTTTATGTTATACAATACCTGACGTGTGGCGGCGCCCTTCCATACCCCTCTACCAAATAATCATACCCTATCAGTGCCTTTGGATGACCCCGGATAATGCAAAGCTCTACAGGGAACTGTACAATTGTCTGACTGTGACGGGGCAGGCAAGATATTGTCCACATCTTCATGCGACGGAGGATGTGTTCAGGAGTGAGTGGGGTGGAAGGGGTGAGGGGGAAGTGTGTGGGGGAGGGGTGGGGCGGGGATGTTAGGACCAGCGGGTTAAACAGGGGAAGGTGCCAATTGATGGAACACTGATTAAACTGTCAGCGCACCGTGCTCCTACGACGAGCAAGTGTCATTGTCCATGACTGTTTATTAGCATGATTAGTCTACCGCATGCATGTAACCTTACCATTCCTCCTCTACCCACCCCACCCCCATGCTCCCCGCACCCTCCACCCCCTCCTACGCATCTTAGTGGCTACAGGAGAAGTGCGGAGACATCCTTGCTTCGAAAACAAAGGAATCTATACATCGTTTCTCGAGGAGTTTAACTAATATTTAAGACTCCTTACAAAACAAACAATCTACATATCGTGTGCTTAACGTTTTTGAAAATTCGTTTGTAATAATGTAGGTTTACTTGAGCATACCACTGTAAGAAAACAACCTTAATCATATGGGTAAAACATTAGAAGTCTTTTGCATACGGCTTCAAATCTACTGCATGCAACGAAAGGAAGATTTTGAATTTAAATATCAGTTTTGTACTCAATACGTTAATCATTACCCTTGTACCATCAGTTAAACTAGAGAGATTTGAGTTTCTCCATTTTGTTTCTGGATTTGTATGGCCATAATGAGACATTGTTTAACCCCCCCCCCCCCCCCCCTCGCTCTTCCCTTGCGTCCTATTCTTTGGGTGAAGACTTGAGACCTCTGGTATTGAAAAGCCGCCATCTCTGGCGGGTTTGTGTAACGTATTGCAAGCTACGGTGTCTGGCCGCACGCAGTGGCCGCCTCGCCCAGGAGCATCAAACGGGATCATGTGCGTAAATAAGTGGCTGCCCATCTTGCCAAACGCAGCATGGATACCGCGCCGCGTACAAAGCTGTCTGTGCAGAATTAATGTGCTCAGTTCAAAACTCAGCAATACATATTTAAACTAAGGATGTATGAAGCGTAGCACATTACTTGTTGAAACCTGATATCAGTCAACATACAGCTGATATACGTGTCTAGTAGATAGCAAGCAATTTTGTTTTCTTCGTAGTAATCAATCAGTCTATACACCTCCGCTTTGTTCAAACTGTTTTTTTTTTCTTATTGTGTTGACCTCTGCTTAGCAAAGTCCTGTCCAGCGGAAAGCATATATCTATTCAGTTTTATTTCAACAGGGCAGGTCTTTCACTTATAAAGCCACTCCTTGCCCAGGGGCCTTGCACAACAAAATCAAAAAATAAATACGTAATTTCAACAAGGATATACAAGAATATACAAAAAAGCATCAATATTAATCAATCAATATCTAGAAGTTCCGAAATTACAAAATGCATATTTTTAATATGAATTGAACCAAATCGGGTTTTTCAGTGAGTGGTTGATGATCATCAATAATTCATACATAATTTATACCGTTTGTCATTTTTTTTCCTTATAGAGACAGTGAAGGCTTGCATTAAAGTCATCTCAACAAACAACAGAAGAGATCCATAATTACATGAAGCACGTTGCTATGGTTACGTAGACGCACCGGGGGAATCCGTAACTCGCAGGATAACATAGGTGCACAATCTTACTGCAACTTAGCGAGAAGCAACAACGCTCTTCACTGCCCCTCTCAAATAAATCACATCAAACTCAACATGGCTTGTTTACCCTTTGCGTGCTACATATTACATTTTTCACAGGTAATCCACACGATTCCCATAGAAGTAGGATTAATGTAACACACTGAAGGTTAATTCCCAACAGTGGTTTAACTAGACCGCGTACTCAACGTAGGCTAACTTTATGGGAAGCAAAATGAATCATCTTATGCTGTCACAAAATCATTGATGTTCATCAAAGAATCACAACAGCGGGTGATTTCACTTATTCGCTGTAATCATTATGTGGACAAATTGTACCGTAGTAATTCCGAGGACGAAAGGGAGAAAGACAGGGCGTCCCATTTGCGAAAAGTCATGAAACACGACAGGAATCAGCAGTATACCCCATCGATACATTAAATGGGTGAAATCTCACAGTCAGAACCTAGCGAACCTTTTCAAGAAAAGTGAAAAACTGTCGATGTTAACATTTGAAAGCTGGCGGCCCCTGTAATAATATTGCGCTAGCGCCACGCACCGCAGGCATGCTCTCATTGAACGCATGCACGGTGGTACGGACCATAGCGAACAACGGTCTCCGGTCTACAGGCTATAGGTTTCGGGCGACCAGTCCCAAACCTCCTCAAATTCTAGCGATCGCAATAAGTGGGTTTCCAGTTCTATTATTAGGAGAGAAGTTTTGATACAGTATCTTCTTCAATTGTCTTGGTATTCTGATTTAAAAATATTTATTTTGTTTGACCTTCAAAAGGGACACCCTGTCTTTAGCCTTGACATATAAGTGAGAGCGGGAGGTGGTGGTGGTGGTGGTGGTGGTGGTGGGGGGGGGGGCAGGGTGGTTGGCTTGAAACAAACAGTTTCCATGGTTTCGCCTTTGTATCATGATTATCAATAAGGAACAACGGAAGTCGTGTATCACCCAGTTCATGGACACAGAAAGGGCAATTGATTAATATGATTAAGAACATGAAGAAGGACGTTGAATGCGTGTATATGTCTGCTTTTTTATTTAGAGGGTGTTTCGCCGGTATACATACGTGCAGGATATTTTTTGTGTTTTCCTCGATAAAGATTACTTTATTGAGTTGATCTGATTTGAGTTAATTTGATTATTTTCTGCTTGATTCCCAATACATCACACACACACACATAGATATATAATGATAGGTTGTGTCAATCAGTACACAGTGGTAATATGTTTGAACATAAATGGAACTAAATTAAATTGAAATGATGGGCTATTCTTAATACGCCGAAGCATTCAAATTGCACACTGTGGCAATGCATAGCAATATCTTGCAAGTTACATCACGCTGAACTTCGGGCTCGCAAATACGGTAGTGCTTCATATGCATGGTAGGTGGTAAAGGTAGACATGGCCCGACTCGAATCAATCGGACGCCATATCATGTATACTATGTTATTGCGGTATCGAAGTATCATTCGCAACTTTAGCGGTATCGCCACGATGCACGGAACTTAATTACCATCGGCAGAGAGTACAACTTGCCAGCGTGCGTTGGAAGAATGGGTTTTATTTTTGCTTCCCTAATTCATCGGGGTTAAGGACGGAAAATTGCTTTCATATCGTTCTCCCCCTCCATCCGATTGCATCTATCATTCATAGTGTGCGTTCGTCCCTAAGCTATTGAATGCCGCACCGTAATTAGCACCAGGTAGAGTCGATGCACCACTCACCTGCGATCCCCAGCAAAAATATCATATGAAAACACGAGGCGGTAAGGACATGCCATAAAAGGAAGTCATTTCACTAATTAATTAGACACTTTTCGTTAGGTTGGGGCATATTCAGCTGATGACAGCGAGACGCGAGTTTGAATTGCAGTAATGAGGGATTTACGAGCACAATGGCTATTTTTTCGATGTATTTTGTATTTTCCATGGATAACCCTGAAGAGGTTTTCTTTGGATTAGGACAGCCGAAAGCCTTCCTGTTATGATGTTGGTGTGACAAGGAATGTATGTCATCGTCTTGCGTCACCGAAGTTAAAGAGAGAGGATGAGCGTGAGATTGAAGTGTGTGTCAGTGTGTGTGTGTGTGTGTGTGTGTGAGAGAGAGAGAGAGAGAGAGAGAGAGAGAGAGAGAGAGAGAGATAGAGAGAGCGTGAGAGAGAGGGGAAGAGAAAGAGAGAGGAGGGAGAGAGAGAGGGGGATAGAGAACGAGAGAGAGAGAGAGAGAGAGAGAGAGAACGTGAGAGAGAGGGGGAGAAAGAGAGAGAGGGGGATAGAGAGGGAGAGTTAGAGAAAAAGAGGTGGGGGGGGGGAGAGAAAGACATAGTTCGAGAAATAGGCGGAGGGAGACAGAGAAAGCGGAAGAGAGAATGATACGTATAATGCTTATTTTTAAGAATGGACGCAAGAGAGACAGTGACAGAGAGAGAGAGAGAGAGAGGAAAGGGGGAGGGGGGCGTATCTGCGCGTACTTGTATGTGTTGGGTATCCTATATGTGAGTGTATATATTCATAGTCCAAAATATAGATAGTTAGAATAGTGCTACAAAATAAACAATATCTGTATATTGATTATATGATTATATGATTATATCATGTATATACGAATACGAATAAATTCATCATACAATTTCGTTGCAAAAATGTAAAATTCAAAACAATCACCACAAAAAGTAAACGACCAAGACACCACAACGCTGTTGATGTTGCACCCATTGCCGTGGGTAATGTCTCAGTGACCTTTCCTAAGACATGTAAGATTGACTTTCGTTTTGGATGCCGTTAAGTCAACATGCCCATTACGATTTGAAGGCGCCTCCGCACAATCCTACACGGTATCATGAAATCACTGAGCAGGTGTCTCCCCCGCATAGCTTCAGGAGAAGGAGCAAAAACAAAAAAAGCATCCCGAGAAGCGACAGAGAAGACACGAATCTTTTGCTCCGGATAATTAAAAGGAAAAAGAAAAAGTTGATTCTACAAAGATCACGTCGTAGGCCTACTTAGTGGCGGGCCGAGCTGTAGACACTTATTGCAAGCCCGCCGAACCAGTAAGGCGCGCGCGCCAAGCAGATGCGATCACGAGACAGAACATTATTGACACTATATAATGATGAGTTTGTGTGACTCTAAAGTAACGTTTCACACGTCTTCTGTCTCCTTCGCACAATGTTGCTTCTTCTTCTTCTTCTTGCTAATGTGTGAAAATCGAGCGTATACGCCCGGGAAAGTGTAAATTAAAGAGGAGGGATTGAAAACCGAGAGGCATTCCAGAAAAGTGTGAATTAAAAAGGGGAGATTGCCGCTAGCCGACAAGCGCGTTTGTCCAGTGAAAATAAGCTGACAGGCGGTCGGAGAGTCGACGGGCAAACCAGGGGAAGGGGAAGGAGGAGGGGGGGGGGGGTCGACCAACGTTTAGGGGGGTACAACAGGCTGTAGGCTGACCGCTGCATTTTTAGACGGAGAACAGAGAAAGTGAACAAATACCGGACGTGCGGTCATTGGAATAAAATTGCAGGCGAGCACGAATCTGAGTTTGTATTGCACTGTCGAAACATTTCAGGATCCCATCGGAAAATGACACAATGTACAATAATATAAAGTTGAATGAACATTCAGATCAAGGAAATTAACTTGACTGGGATTAAACTGATATGGCGCCATTCAATCTCTACTTCAGATGTGAACGTTCCTTTTGAAAAACTCGTCTTTTATTCGCTCCCGTACATAGCAAGCCCAATACACACCTTACAGGTAGATTAGAGCTCGACTTACACAGCAGTTGTGCTCTGAAGTCAAAATCATATAACTTTTTTTCGGCATCCATATATATTCTTGCACAATCCATATCTTCTCCCTGGAATGTCCGTCGACAAATTGTGTGTGTGTGTGTGTGTTTTATACACAATACTGCAGAAAATATAAAACGATATATTTCCGGACAGATGCAATTACACGTAGTGTGGTCTTTATAGACAGGTCTGCCTATATGTGCTTGCATGAGAAAAAATATAGATAGATATACATATACATATATAGAAAGAGAGAGAGAGAGAGAGAGAGAGAGAGAGAGAGAGAAAGAGAGCGAGAGAGAGAGAAAGAGGGAGAGAGAGAGATGGCGAATATATCGACAGCTTGGTGGCTAGATACAAATAGATGGGATCGATCGATCGATAGATAGATAGATAGATAGATAGATAGATAGATAGATAGATAGATAAATGGGTAGATAAGTAGATGAAGACGAAGAGAGCCGATAGCCGAGTGCGATTTACTTTTGCAAATTTGGCGCGTTTTAATGTTTATGTGTTTTGTTTATAGTTCCTCTACATGTTCTACTTATCCAACAATGTTGCTTTCATGGCCTGATACTTATAGCACGACGCACAGTCCCTTTAAACAACAATCCCATATATAGTACAACGTCACCCCAGACAGTGGTCACTAGCTGACATACTTCATACCCCCTCCCCTCCCCATAACAAAACAAAAATGATGTTGAACTTTTGCGATGCATGCCTCCGATTTGAAAAGCACGAACTTTTGGCTCGCGCAGCGCAGCCCTCCTCAGCGTGTCTACAAACCAAAACCTGTTACGGTTACAATCCCCTCTTGCTCCTACGATTGAGTCCGGTCTAAAAGCATGGGCTTGTTACAATTCTCTGAGCGGGTGTTTTTTTTCTCTCTCTCTGCTTTTCATTCCTCTATTATTTCGTTCTTCCCGCCCACAATTCGCCTGTGTGTATACAGCATGAATGGTTGGAAATAACTGTTCCGTAGTTTGTTTGCCCGTAGGATGTTGACTTTATCGAATTGTATCCAACAAAAGATACAAGGAAAGAAAAAATGTATTTTCTCTCGTGTCTCCCGTCCCCCTTTTCTCTCTTTCTCTTTCTCTTTCTCCCCTTCCCTTACGTCGATTCCAAACAAGGGTTGCGTGCATGCTCTCACAAGGGGGGATAAAATAGCTTGTATTTTTTACGCATCCGTTCAGAAAAGCGAGGCGGACGCGTTGGGCGCACGGGTAAATACGCTCACTGGGCTGTGTTTGATTTCAACTCGCTAGGGTATCTCTCTCTCTCTCTCTCTCTCTCTCTCTCTCTCTCTCTCTCTCTCTCTCTCTCTCTCTCTCTCTCCCTCTCTCTCTCTCTCTCTCTCTCTCTCTCTCTAACACACATGCGCACACACATACGTATACATACACATCCACCCTCATGGTTCACCAGTTTGTCTAAGTTTCTTTTATGTTTTCGTTTCTGATATCATACTTCACATGCCTCATGTCGCTCTTAATCTATCTTACTAAATCACAATTTTTTTTTATTTATGCCCATTTTCTACCATTCATTGACTTCTCCCTTGTCGTCCTATTTTTCTGTATTTCCTTCTTTTACATAATTCAAAATTGTATCTTCATATCCATATGAAACTACTTTTTTTACGCGCCTTTTTTTCTTTTTTGCTTCATCGTTTTCTTCCTCTCTTTTTTTCTTTTTTTGTCCTCTTCTCCGACCTTGCCTCCTTCGGTCCTCTCATATTTGTTATACTTTCCCTTTTTCCTTTTCTCTTTCACGTTCTTCCCCTCTGGAGGAAATCATCCATGTACACATTTCTTTGCGGTCTTTGAAGAGTCGAGGAGCAAAAGCAAAGTTTAAGTCTGAGAGTCGAGCAAAAGCAAAGTTTAAGTCTGGCAAACAGTACCGTATCACCCCACCACCCGGTACTGCTCGCTTCATCCATCCGCATCCAGCGCATCCACGGCCCAGTATCCCTTCCCCGCACGCGCGCCCAAACCTCTTGAAGTGGCGCTGGGAGGGAGGTGGAGTGCGCCGGAGATGGGCCGAGTGAAGGACAATATTAGTGCAAATAGCCTGGATCAAGAGCCTTGTATTTATCCCCCAATCATCGCGTAATTAATAACGCCAGGATCAAGGATGAGAGACACACACCACGATAGGTGGGCTGGCCACGATAGATGATGGTATATAGTCAGGAAGCGCGTTATCAGTTTTTCCAAAACGCCGCGTTTTCCGCCGAGGAAAAAAAAAGAGGAGGGCCACTACCTTGGCCCTTTCACAGTTTCTAAGTGTAATGAGTGTCGCGGTGTTGAGACGGAGAGCTAGGCTCGTTAGGATAATGAAATAATCGTGTGCTAAAGTGCTTACTGCTGGCTAAGGTCAATTTATCTTTGGAGACAGGAACGTCGTGTCTGAAGAGCCGCACTCTATGTGCCACGTTCAGTGTGAAATTGTTTGAATGAGGTGTTTTTGCTTTGTGAATCCCAAGAGTGTTCTTCCTTTCTCTCTTCGTCTAATGATTATTTTTTTCTCTGCCTGTTCTCTGTCTGCCTTTCTGTCTGTCTGTCTCAATCTCGTCTAGCTTTCTCTTTTCTTCTTCTTTCTAACTTTCTTTTTTCCCTCTCTCTTTCTCTCTCCTCTCTCTCTGTCTCCTCTATCTATCTGTTTCTCGCTCTCTCTCCCCTAATCTATTTCTCCATCCACACTCTTTCCATATGACTTTCCATCTTTATCCTCTCTCTCTCTCCTCTCTCTCTCTCTCTCTCTCTCTCCCCTCTCCCTCTCTGTCTCTTATATCTCTCTCCGTCTCTCTCTAATCTATCACTCTCTCTCTCCCTTCATCCATTCTCCATCCCCTCTCTCTCCGGACGACTTTCCCTCTTTATCCCTCTCATTCTCTCATTCACTCTCTCTCTCTCTCTCTCTCTCTCTCTCTCTCTCTCTCTCTCTCTCTCATATATAAGTTATAGTATTAGGGTGGAGCGAGTTGCTTAGATTTTAGTTGTACAGACTGTTTCCCCCTGAGGGTTCATCAGCTGATGAACCCTCAGGGGGAAACAGTCTGTACAACTTAAATCTAAGCAACTCGCTCCACCCTATAATACTAACTACATGAAGCTCCTATATGTACATGTAGTTGAGCACTTTTCAGTAACTGCAGTTTCGTATAGTCATTATATATAATATATATATATTTCTATTTCTGAAATTCTCACATTCCTTTCGCGATATCAAGAAATTTATATTTTGATGCTTTCTTTGGAAACATCGAGATGTATTCCCACATTAGGCATGCGGTTAGGAAGCTTAGTATTAGCTCAGCATATACCTCAAGTCTGTAAGTGCTATTGATGCATGTCGCCCTCGTAACACAGACATCTCCAATCCAACGTTTGTCTGGGAAAAAGAGCGCCTAACTAAGTTTTATGTCATTATCATGCTTACGCCCCCACCCCCCCCCCCCTCATCCCCTCCTCCCCGTTCTAAACCTGGTATGAACACTTTGATCTAGATTTTTCTCACGGTGTTTTTTTTTTTACTGCAGTGAACGACCTAGAACACGTCGTGACAAAGCTAGATATGTACTAAGACAGTAATTGAAAAATGTGATTTTAACGGTCGTATATAAACACGTATACAATTCATTACAAACCACTTTTACACCGCGTATTACACTGTAGTTGTACGCGCGAAACAAACAATTTCTTGACATAATGCAAGGGCATACAGTGCATAATATTGAGCGAAGTAAATATAGCACAGAGCAAAATAAGATGAATCCCTTTCATCTCAAGAATAGGGCAAGGATAAATTGCGCAACCACGGAATAATAATCACGATAACTAGACATATGTATATATATGCATGCACAAAAACAAACTCCTAAAACACTTTGGAACACTTTGGAATTTGACAATTTCTTCTTTTTCTTTATTTGTGATTACATCTCAAAGAATTATTCACACCAACAATTTTAAAATGTTGTCAATCTGCTCCTTGGTTAATGCATATCTTAATATCATTACTATTGCCTGACAGATTAACATTGTCTTGAATATGAGTGTGTGTGTGTATGTGTGTGTATGTGTATGTGTGCGTGTTTGTGTATGTGTGTGTTTGTGTACGTGTATGTGTGTGTGTGTTTGTGTATGTGTATGTGTGTGTGTGTTTGTGTATGTGTATGTGTGTGTGTCTTTGTGTTTGTGTAAAATGATACGAGGGAAATGAGATGAAGGAATATGAACATAATTTGAGGAAAGCAAAGTGCGCATGCTTATCACGCCTCGACAAGACTGCAGGTCTACTACTTTTCCCCATTTTATTGCTGCCATTTTTTGTAGATAAAACAGGATCGACAGATATATACGACCATCTTAATCTGCACAATATTACATCTTTCTAATCCGTGTTGGTAATATGATTTTTGTTTCTTTCAGTACATGACTTTGAAATGCGATGATTGACATCAAACAAATTGTGACAATATTTCAAAGTTTCAAAGAGGGGCCATTAAATATGTGGCAGAGATTGTACAGTTATATCATATGTATCAAGAGGTGTTAGAGTTCACAGTGCAGTATCGTTGTTCTGCCGTTCACTTTGAGCGCAAGGAGGTTGATCACAAGCCCCCACGAGAGTTTAATTCAATAAACCGTTTCCAGCCAAATGACTCCCGATTTGCGCGCGGGAAAATACGTGGACAGATTTTCTTCCGAAATGAATTGAGAAAACCGCCTAAAATCGCTTGGCTTACTCTGCGCACACGTATGCCCGTGCATGTTTGAGTTTTTGAAATGTATCCCACGCTGAAACCTTTAGTCAACATTTCAAATGTGTGTGCTCTATATCTCACAGCCTAGCAACTTCGTCCGTAAATTCGGAGGGGGCTCGCACAGGTTTTTAAGGATGGAAGTAACGTGTTTCGTGCGGGGTCGCAGGCAGCCACGTCCGCATCGGGACGCTGCTACGCGTTTTGCCCGGGTCCGTCGGGGATGGCGGCCAGATGGAAGGTGTAGTGTCCGAGGAAACGTGAATAGACTGGGCAAACATATCTTAACCATGGACCAACACGGGTTAAGTGACGATGAAGAAGAGTTATTTGGTAAAGCCACATGACGGATGCCTTCGAGTGCAGATTTTGTCTTTTGACGGTGGAAATACGTGAATCAAATATTGCCTTAAAGATTATGGACACAGCGCGAGTGCTCGGGATTATGTCAAGACGACAGAAAACAGGAGTGAAATTGAGATACATGCACTTGATAAAGAGGGCTGTCCAGTCGATCTTCGTGGAGATAAATGCAAAATCAGATCAGTGTCTCCTCTATCCGGCACTCGTGATGAATTAACATTTCCCCAACACCCTCCATCACACAATTCTGTCTCCTCGCCCTTCTCCTTATTATTTCCTCCTCTTCCCCCTCGTTTTGATTTGTTATATTCTTTTCCTTTTTCTTCTCCTTCATCTTTTCTTCCACCTTCTATTTCTTTCTCTCATTCTTCTTTCTTTTTTCACCTTCTCATTCTTTTCTTCTCCTCTTCCATTTCTTTTTTGATCGTTTTCTGCTCCTCCTCCTCATAATCTTTCTTCTTGTTCTCCTTCTCCCTTCCATCTTCCTCCCGTCCCGCTCCTCTCCCTCTCCATAATTCTTCTTCTTCTCCTCCCTTTTCTTCTTTCTCATCATCTGCTCACCGTCTATAAGATCGAGGTTGACGAATCCAATCCTTCTTTTTGTTTGTCTTCTTCTTCTCCTCTTTCTTCTTCTTGGTTAGATAATGATATACAACATATCGATATAATTAAACCGATGATGCTTTCCCCCACATATCTTCATATCCATTTCATTGACTAGTTCTTAAACTCATATTTTAACAAGAGTATTTGTTCATATTTGCTAGTACTACGATAACTACTGATCCTTTATTCAACCAGTGGATGATTCTCTTCCACTTTTGCTAGCATTATTCCCCGCATCCTGTTTGTCGATAACATATAAATGCAAATATAATGCCTATATCCATTGTTACGCTTGCTTGTTTTTCGATGTCTGTAGCAATGTAAAGCTCTATTTGTAGTTCGGCTTTATTCGAATGATTCTTCTTCTATATCTGACCAACGGCAGATATTTAGATAGCTTTCACGGAAGAGGGTGGGAGTGACATAGTGTTCGTGAAATAATTGACTTCAAATAGCAACAAGACCCTAAAGAAAACATGAACACATCGGTTAAAAATAAGAAGGAGAAGAAAAAGGTTGCAAGTAGATATAAAAAAAGCGCCCATTGTTAATGAGTCTAATTATAACACGGAAAGGAAGACCTACCTTGCATCCGCTGCGTTTTCCGTTTTGCTTTCAAGGATCCATTAATGAAATCCTTTCTTGACGTCAAATGTCCACTGTTAGCTGCTAAACAAAGACATCCAACATGTCCCCCGGAAATAGATTTAAAAAAAGCTACCAAGAAGACCCCTCGCTGACTTCGCATTAGTTCAACTAGAAGAAGACTTCGTTCAAGGCTAATAAACAAACCCATCCACAGTACCGACGAATCACATTCCGGAATACGAGGCCCAAACTGTGACTGTTCTTCCTCAAACCTGAATCGCGACTTCTAGACCAGACGCATCATTTCGGAGATATACATGCAACTTTCGGCACACACCTTTCTTTCTCTTTGCCTGCCTTTCGTTCACGCGCCAAAGTCTATGAAAGTGGATTTGTTTTAACCGCTTGAGAGCCAGCCAAAGGTCGCCCTATAGGTTTTTGTATATAACCTGAGAATGAAATCACATTTGACACGTGAAAGGGGTTTATGCCGCATCGCACTTGGCGTCCCACACACCGGCAGGAGTGTGGCTTGGTGGCGTCATCGTGTGCTCGACTATGGCATCCTTCGGACATGGTGGAAACTCGGGGCTATTACTGTATGTCGGCGGAACTTTGCTGTCATGTCGCATATCTCAGGTGTCGAAAGTGGGAGCGGAGAAAACATATACAAATGTGGAAGAGAATACGTAAAACAAAAACAAAAAACGAAGGGGGGGGGGGGTGTGGTGAAGCTGAGGCGACACTGAAGATTTTTGGAGTATGTGTGAGTGTGTGTGTGTATGTGTGTCTGTGTGTATATGTGTGTGATGTGTATATATGTGTAACTGTCAGTTTGCACGGGTGTGCGTATATGTGTATGTGTATGTGTGTTTATGTATGTGAAGAATGGTCAATTGGTATGACTATGATCATTATCTTTACGTGTCGTCGTCATGGTACTTGTGTTTCTGCCTCAGTAATATCCACAAATAGTATAGCACAGCACTTCAAGGGATTAACCCGTTCTTTACTGAAACCGCGTAGCTGCGGGCTGTTTTTTCTCCACTCAGATACAGAGCAGTGCGACCCCCGCGCAATCAGCTGTATGGACAATATACGACATAATATGAATGAGGTTCAAATTCCTTATAGGGCGCAATTAAGCCGTACCCCCTTCGTTACTGTAGTTCACTGGCAAATGTTGAGATCCTAATCAGATCGGCTTCGTGCACAATGGGGTAAGAAGGGGGCACTCCCTTCACCCCCGTCCCCCCCCCCCCCCATATACCATCAAATCAAATCATGTAGAGCAGCACTTTGAGGGGTGGATGGAGTAAGAAGAGGGGGTACTCCCCCCCCCCCCCCCCCACACACACACACACACACATACACACGCCCCATCATGCCCATGGTCTGTGTCGGGTCGACCCCATTACGCCGTTTACCATGTTTACGTTACGCTAAATACTGGGTTTGTGAGCGGCGATAGCCCGCCGTGAGGGATCGATCAGATTAAGGCAAATCAGATACGTGATCGATAGCAGCTCCCCTCCCACCGTTCACACCCGCCCAAACCACCACACATGTAGTCTAGGTTCTAGGCGTATTTTATCAGCCCGAATTCGTGTACACAGCGCGTGACGGAACTCCGCACAACGATTCGAGTGCTCGCGCGATCGCAGAGAATTGCAAGCCCGGGAGAAAATACGTCTTGGCAATTTGGCCAGATCTCCCTTGAAATTTGGAAGGAGGGTCATGAGCAAGACCCCACCCACGTACGAAGTAGCCACTCTGATTGGACGCAGCGACCGTCCATCAGTTTGGTTTGAATCGGACAGAGGCTTGCAGTAGGCTAGTTTGTCTTGCAAGACTCAAACGTGAGCATAATTTTAAAAGGCTACAATCACAAACATAATCATGCGAAGTTCATCTGAGCGTAATGAATCAATCATACTGTTGTTTAGATTTTGCTAGTCGACTGTGTGTCCCCAAAGCTATGCAATTAATTTCTGATTATTTCAAACGATTCAAGCCTCCTGCATAAAATATAGTATGAAAATACAGACAAAGTATTTTAAACCTTTCGTTCGACGAAATGAATCGAGGGCGTGCATATCAATCATTCAAAATCCTAAACAAACCCCTCTCCTCACTATACACTAAATCACTTTGTATCAGCTCTGTCCACGCTTGATTTATACACCCTTGCATGTACCAAAATCTGTTCTCTTGACGGGCCGATTATGCACACGCATAAACTGAAATTCTAAATCATGTGGTTTATTCATATACATTTACCATAAAGCGATCAGGCCTCAGTGATAAAAATAACATGACTCATAGGTATGAAAACATACATTAAAAATACAACCTGCATTTAAGGGTTTCCATACTTGGAGGTTTTCACCTGCGTCAGGCATGCAAACCCATACATCTACATTAGGAACACCCTTCTCTTTACCAAACATTAGCATGATTATGAAGACAGGAAACAAATTGTAATATATCTATGGGAGAAAATGTGGACACAAGAGGCCCATAATGGACACAAGGAACAGACATACTCAGTATACGGTTTCGCGTGTTAAACATATGGCAGAGGAACAGAAATGTACAAAAAGTGGCTTTGGCTAACATCAAGGTATGGACTTTAGATTACTATAACTTCATTGTCATTGATTTTTGTACATCATATAGGACAGATGTTTGGACAGTTTTTTTTACAAGTTTCCTCTCGATAATGAATAAATTATCGGAAATATGAAGGAACGTGTATGACCATGAAATTAAAATCGTTGGAAAATATGGTAAAAATTCACATTCTTTGTCCAAAATTGTTATAAAATCCATCACAAAGACTAAAAGATGTGGTACCATCTTCATGATCTTGTCGGAAATGTTATCTACTTAAATATGATGCCTCATATGCTGTGGAAAAATGTTCCATTCAAGTTTTATCTTAAATAGTGGTCAATACTACATTTACACGACGGCCATTTCTTTCCAGCAGCATATCGCAAAGGTAGCCCACCTAAAAATGTGCAGACTGGTCTCCCAAACACATTGATACCCAACGACATTTTACAACAGCCCATGTCAGATAAGCCTGTCTTTCCCCTATGAGCCGTTTTTGTAATGTATTCACAACTTTCCCCTAATAAGGCGTTTTCGTAATGCATTTACAATTTCCCCTAAACTGTCCAGTGATGTGTTATTACATTCACCTGTATTTCGTGATTCACTTTCAATGGATGAAACACACTTTGAATGTATCAATTGTTGCTACTCGGACAAACCTCGGACAATCTTTGGGGTTACCCTTAGAAACATATTGCTTGACAGACGTGCATTGAATTTGCATACATAATGAAAATGGTATATTGTCTAGTAACGTGTTATTATATTCACCTGTATTTCGAAACTCAGTTCAATGGGTGGGAGGAATGCACTCCAAATCTATTAGTTGTTGCTCTTCGGACCAACCTCGGACAAGCTTTGAGGTTACCATCAGTAACGTATTGTTTGAACGACGTGAACAAAATTTACATGCATAACAAAAATGCTCTACCTTTCAGATTCTCGTCACCATACCAGCCTTTTCACCACCTTTTCGTTTTTTATTACGGTGCTTAATACGGAATTCTCTTACAACTATTCCCTGAACTTGTCTCTTTTCAATCCAGAGTAAACCTGTTTTCCAAATTATCAATAGGGTCTGTAAAGGTATGCGCCATGTGCACAGACACAATATATTTATGTTCAGGGTTACTCCATCCAGAGAGGTGTAAGGAATGGAGTCAGCACGAAGTGTAATTTATTCCTACAGCAGTCGCGTGCATTGATATCACAATGGAATATTTGACGCGTTTGGCTCTTTGATCGAGGGAGATCCGCCGCCAAACAAGCATGACAAAATGTAGGATGCATTTTGAGGAATATATATTCTGTATGCACAGAAGATTTCAGAACCACTTTATGAACTGAAGTGCATGTGCAGTAGTATTACATCTTATAAAGATACGATTCTGTGAATTTCAGATTATATTGTTGCTTCGTTTTTGTGATAAAAGGAGAATACTGTAGAAAACATGCCAGAGAAATGCCTCCATATCGCACATTTCCGAATCATATTTCCTTAAAAATATCTTGTAAATCGTTTATTGAGTGTTTAATCTTTCATGGAAACAATCTCAATTTCGTGTGCGGAGGTGTCCGGAAAAGTTACCGACCAAATTCTTTCTTCAACTTTTTTCAAAATTTCCATTCGCTCACCCCAAAACTAATTCACAGTGTGTGTGAATAGATCAGCTACGAGCTCCCAGCGAAGGCTGAACGGTTGACATGCTACTCAAAACAGATTGTCTTTTATTATTCAGAGGAAGGCACTACCTAATTAGAAATACAGCTAATTGTTTAAAACACCTGAATGTCTTGAATTGTTATGAGGCGGCGGACCTCATAGATCAAAGGAAGTCTATCCGAGCGCAGTCCATCCATGATAGGTCCATGCTCCATCTATGTCTAAACGGAATGAACTTTTGCTTTCAGGCAAGTCATGTGTGACACTTTTCATATTGACACGATGAACCATTCTGCTTTCATTATCATCATCTGAGATGTCGGGTGGTCGATTTTAAAGTGTAGATAATGACTGCAATAATGACTGCAATTGTAACTCCCTGCGTTCTGGAGGCAGTTCATGTATGCGGTGTAATAGGGACTTAACGTGTGACAGGCGGGTTGATGGCGTTGTTATAGGAAAGGGGGGGGGGGCACACGACGGATAGCAATTACTGGGTAGAACACAGCGGGAAGATTCGATCTGTCTAGGGATGGGGTGATCACGGGGAGGGCTGCAGAGGTGACCCCCCTCCAATGATCTAGGCTTCCCCCCTTCAAGCGTATTACGTAACTATAAGTATGCTAAGGAACGTATCGATCATGTTTTCAAGTCCCCTGCCCACCCACCCCGCCACATTGGGTTTAATTGTTTTTTCTTCTTCTTTCTCTATCTTTGTGTGTGTGTGTGGGGGGGGGGGGGGGCGTTCCCCCGTGAGAGGTTCCATACCACCCAGATAACGATGATAACGGAAAGATGCCACCTGTGTAATGAAAACAAATTCAACTCTCTTAGTACCAAGGCGGGAATTGACCAGTGATTTAAACAGGGTGAATGAGCCTATGGCATTTAGACGGTTAATGACTATACCTTATAATACTCCATGTACGTACAATTCAAGTTGCATATGAGGAAGACGCCGTTGCCGGAATCCGACGTGTCTAGAGAGGCCATCTGTCTCGGAAGACCACTTGTTAACGCACAACATCATAAATATGTGCAATCTCCTGATTGTAATCTCTATATCGATACAACGATTTGGCTGCTAAGGTTGAAGATATCCCACTTTACCTCTGGAAAATGTAATTTCATTAATCCCCTTGTTAATCCACTCCGTTATGACTCAATGGATCATTCATGTCTTGGTACTCAGACGGTTCAAGCCCCTAATGGGAAACGCCTCCAATCTTTGCAAGAATTGTCCGTGATGTACAGGTATGAAGACATATAGAGAAACGACATAAAGTACCACATCTATATATCAGTGATCAGTGTACCATATCCTATGACGCAGGCGATTAAGAAGTGCCACACCTCAGTACCACATATCCAACGTATACAGAAAATATTTAACAACGATTTACAAAATAGAAATCTGGAAATCTTACATGGATCTATTTTATTTCTCATCGTAAAATATATAAATTTGACCATAATATTACCATGTTCTACTTTCAAGTCCTAGTTTAAAGAAAAGGTACCGAAGCTCATGAATTTGACGAAATGTTATCCAATTGGGAGACCTTTTATATACGATCCTTTTAATATAGGTTTTCCCCGCTCAATTTTGACAGTTTTTAACTTAAAATCATTAATTGAGATTCAAATTTGATAAGGTGCGGTTCCTTGGCCTTTTCGATGCATTTTTTCCTTCGTTGAAATGTTCGCTTTAGTTAACGTTTTAACGAAATGTAGCGTAAGTTTCAACATTCTTAATTCAATTCTAGGGTGGAATCGACAAATTAACGGAATATTACCATATCAATGGACATGCCTCAAATCTAAGAACAAAGTCAGAGCCCATGCCTGTCCGTGATTGGAAAGTGGATCGGAAAAGTTATCACAATAGACCTTTTTCGTTATATATGCAAATTTTATTCACGCCGTTCAAACAATACGTTACCAATGGGAGCTCCAAAGCTTGTCCGAGGTTTGTCCGAGTAGCAACAACCAATAGATTTTAAGTGCATTCCATCCATTGAATCTGAATGACAAGATACAAGTGAATGCAATAATGCGTTACTACGCAGTAAAGGGGAAAGTTGTGAATACATAACGAAATAGTCTATTCGGCCGTCGCGCTGTATCCTCTTCAATATAGGCGATAATGGTATGAATTTGAAACAGAAAGCGTTAAAAGTCAGAGGTAAAACCTATATCTACAATCCCTTTAAAGCTGTAAGCAAGATTCACGTTACAAAGGCCAGAAAAGGGATGGATTCAGGCAAGGCAGGTCCTTCTACTCTACCGAGTAATTCCATCCTTTTATAATACCTCGCTGAACTTGACTGCGAAACAGGAAGCGCAAACTCCATTTCGATGGTCCCGACCACTTCGGAGCCGACCAGTTAAACAAGGTGGTGATGATGCGCGGGCCGTGAGTCAGCGCGCGGATCAAAATATTACTAGTTGATGACACGGCGGTATGCGCGCGCTCATCCCATATTTTTATCGTAAATTCTTGCGAAAATCCAAGCATGGGAGTATATTTTATACCCCCCGTCCCAGGAAAAAGAGAGAAGAAAAGGAAGAACACAGCGGGGATAGAACTTTGGAGCAAACGCCTGCGATAAACGTGTCATAAAATCTTACGACGGGGATGTAGTTGTGACGGGATTGGGCTGGGCTTTGATTAAAACTCGGAAGCGACTGTTTCGGCGTGAAAAATGATGATTTGACAGTCTGTAAGTTAAGCAAATCTCCCGCCAAAGGTGTCCCCGAGCCAAGACACACGGCTGACAGAATGTTAATCAAATGGTACCGATCTATCATGAAGCAGAAACCTGTGAAGGTGCGTTCCCAAAGAACGCTTTGACGTTCACATGGTTCTCTCCGCAGGCGCCAGATTGCTAACGATTATGCTTTCATTTCCTTGTTTTACCGCAGAGGGAATACCGGCGGCACACTTCAGGCGGCAAGCGGCAAGCGGCAACGGCAAAATAAAAAAGTTGTTTCTTTGAGCGTCCTTGCCCAGGAACATCATGTGAGACCAGATGATGAAGGCTATATCACGGGTTTATTTATTCACAATGAATGAAGAAATATGTATTTATGATCATTTTGGTTTTGTGATCATTCTACTTATCTTAACACCAATACCAATAGGCCTACGTGATTTACAGATGATAGGACATGTTTACTAAAATTCACATTTCCTGGGGAATAAAGAGTCACTTATAATGGAATTCATTCGCCGACGTTAAAAATTGAGTTCACTCATGGTTGCATTCATTGTATTACATGAAACTTTAATCTTAAAGGCAAATGACATTGTTCCGCGATATACAGGCTGATATAAGCCTTACGAGGCACTGACCATAAAAATAAGTAACACACTGTGTATGTTATGGTTGTCATTACTGTTTGGTCAAGGGAAACTCCTTAATATAAGCTGGATATGTGAGAGCGTATTTCAAAAGAAATGGGGAGAAAATGCAGTAGGGAAGAACAAAGAAGAAGCCTCCTCGTTTGGTTCCAAATGGAATATTGAGGAGTATCTTATAGAAGAAGAACAAACCCGAGCAAAGGGAGAAGTGAAAACACTAGAGACAATAAGTGAACAAGAAGGAGAGATGCTACGAAATTGCCGTCGTCTCTGTCTGGAATCTAGCCGGGAATTGCTTCGGGAATGAGTGGGAGGGTGCAAAGAACATGCCGCCAACTGCTGATGATAACATGACCAATGTTGAACTTAGTTTGTTGCCATGGTAGCGGGCGGGCGTGGCGGGAAGGGGGAACGCCCGGAGAACATCCCGTTGCTAGGTGGGAACTTGGCATCGTGGATGAGGAGAGTGGAGGGGGAACCAAATTACTGATAAAGTTCAATTATATGTGAGGGTTAAAATCCATGTAATTTAAAACAATTCGGAGTATTGTATTGGAATAACTGATAATTAACACTGAATGAGCCAGATGTACATGTTGTCCCCGATGATGCAACACACATCCCATTGAGCTACCTTTCATCTGGCACAGGGAGAGTTAAACACCTTCTGAACAAAGTATCAAACTGCGGATTTCTATTATGTAAGTGTCATACTAATAACATAACGACTGGTCGTTCCATTGCCATCGTCCCCATCGTCACGGTCCTCGTTGGTGATAATGTTGGCTGACATTACTTGTGCGTTCATTCTGCTCTGTTCTGTATGCCCTATGTGGAGTGCAACAGGTGGATGTTATAGGCACTCCCCCCCCCCCCGCCCCTTCCCCACCCCCACCCACTCGTTCCACATCAACAGGACGACGACATTAAGCTGAACACCACGTGTGTGTGTGTGTGTGTTTGTGTGTGTGTGTGTGTGTGTGTGTGTGTATGTGTGTGTGTGTGTGTGTGTGTGTGTAAGAGTGAGTGCATGTGTGCGTACGTGCGTCCGTGTGTGTGTGTGCTATGTTTGTGTAAGACCTCGAACACGTTCGTATTTTAGGTACTTTCAGCAGAAGATCAATAACCCACAGTTCATTTGAAGATGTCGAATATCAAATCCAAACAATAAG
>OZ022588.1:3446342-3491342 GCA_963669155.1 Arbacia lixula
CAGCAGCAGAAGTAGAAGTAGTAGAAGAAGTAATAGTAGTAGTAGTAGTAGTAGTAGTAGTAGTAGTAGTAGTAGTAGTAGTAGTAGTAGAAGTAGTAGTAGAAGCAGCAGTAGTAGTAGTAGTGGTAGTAGTAGAAGTAGTACTTGTTGAAGTAGTAGTAGTAGTAGTAGTAGTAGTAGTAGTAGTAGTAGTAGTAGTAGTAGTAGTAGTGGTAGTAGTGGTAGTAGTGGTAGTAGTGTAGTAGTAGTAGTAGTAGTAGTAGTAGTAGTAGTAGTAGTAGTAGTAGTAGTAGTAGTAGTAGTAGTAGTAGTAGTAGTATCATGACTATTGTATCATTATTATCATTATTATTATCGTTGTTAGAAGCGGCAGAACATCATGATTATGTTAATACATAACATATTAGGACCGATTCCGACACATTCAGGCATATTTCTTTCATCCTGTCTCTAACATTGTCAATAAAACAAAAATATATAATCGTTATACCGTTATATATTACATGTAGATAATGTTCACTAAGTTATTGAGCAGTGTTGATGCCTTGCCGCTTGATCCAAGGAAATGGTTTTGGTGAAACAGGTCTTTAACTCATCACAATTGCAGCTCCTACCACCGACTTGTTCTCTGCCTCTCCGCCTGCACCGCAAAGCTCGCGTCGCTCTAAACTTGTTTGGAGAATATTTATGGGGTTTTGTTATGACAATAAAGAAAATGGACGGTGGCTCATTACACCATTCTCTCTCTCTCTCTCTTTCTCTTTCTCTTTCTCTCTCCTTCTCTCTCTCTCCCTCTCCCTCTCTCTCTCTCCCTCTCCCCCTCTCTCTCTCTTTCTCTCTCTCTCTTTCTCTCTCTCTCTCCCTCTCTCTCTCTCTCTCTCTCTCTCTCTCACCCTCTCTCTCGCCCTCTCTCTCTCTATCTCTCTTTTTATCTCTCTCTCTTTCCATCTCTCTTTCCATTTCTCTTTCTCTTTTATTCTCTCTCTTTTTTTCTTTTTGCCTCTCTCATAATCTTAATCTCTTTCTCTGTTTTTTCTTCTCTTTCTTGTCCTATTCTGTCACCGTCTTTATGATATATGTCTCCCCTCCCAAATTCTCTTCTTCTGCCTCTCTACTTTTTCTCTCACTGACTTTATTTTCTCCATCATCCCCTCCCTTTCTTCTTCTCCCTCTCTCCATCTCTCTCTCTCCCTCTCTCTCTCTCCCTCTCTCTCTCTCCCTCTCTCTCTCTCCCTCTCTCTCTCTCTCTCTCTCTCTCTCTCTCTCTCTCTCTCTCTCCTCTATCTCATCTCTCTCTTTCTCTCTCTCTCTCTCTTTCTCTCTCATGTCTCTCTATCTCTTCTCTCACCGACTACAGTAACTCTCCCCATCCCCATCTCCCTCTCCCTCTCTCTTCCTCTCCCTTCCTCTCCTTTCCTCTCTCTTTTTCTCTCTTCCACCCTTTCTTTCTCTTTTCATCTACCAATCTCTCTTTCTTTATCTCTCACTCCCTCTCCCCCCCCCCCCCGCATCTCTCTCTCTCTCTCTCTCTCTCTCTCTCTCTCTCTCTCTCTCTCTCTCTCTCTCTATATATATATATATATCTCGCTCTCTCTCCACCCCCGTTTCATCTTATCCACCGACCAGAGACACACACGAAGAAGAAGAAGAAGAAAAAACACGACCATTTGCACCTCGCACGTTGCGCGAGCTGGCCGTAGAAAGCTCGGTTCTGGTAGAAAATTAATCTCCTAAATTGCCCCGAGTAATCTGTAGCAGGACAAAGCGCTCGTTCGTGCGTAGACCCCAATAAAAACATATCCAGTTTATTTTTTCATGGGATGAATATACCGTCGACATAATCTCTCTTCCCTTTCTCGCTGGATTCCCCGTTTTGGGCTGTGGTCATGGTGATATTTTCTCTTTACAGATCTGCAAATACGAAAAGAGCTTGTATATATTTGTATGTGCCTGCATGTTTATATCCACACGAAAAAAATACAATCGTCAGGTATGCCTGTTGAAGGATTTGCATGACAAGTCATTGCTAGGCTTAGTCATAACCACGTTCTTAAAACTACACGCTAATTAGAATTATGCTGGCATCAAATGTCATGTTATATCTTGTTTGAACACGTAGGGTCAATTTTATAAAGTATTAATGTAGTTTTGTCATAATTTCCTTTGGTATTTAGTTTTAGCTTTGAAATAAGTAAGGTAATCAAATCGCAGTGAAATATATTTTTATACGTATGCGTGACATCTTTTATTTTATTTTGAATATATATTGAATATATTTCCTCAATCATGCCAATCGTTAAGTAAACTTGAATTCATTCTTGATAATTTGTTTGTTCTTATTTTTTATAGTTTTTTTTTAATTTCACCCAAACTCTTGTCTATTGAAAACATAGAGGAAGAAGAAGATGACACACATACACAAACCTACACACGCATTCACAAATTCGAAAACGCATACGGTACGCACATGAATAATGCACAAACGCACAAATACAAACGCACAGACACACACAAACGCACACACAAACACAAACAAAAACGCAAACATGCTCATGTACGCACACAAGCACGACAATCACTCACGCAGCCACAAAAGCAAAACGGCAGAAATTTGCACCAATAAAACAATGCCGATGTTCCCGCGCCGCTCGAGACGGGTTATGTTTCGTTTCCTTCGGATGAGCAAAATGCCAACTCTAACAGTCTTTCTCTGCTTTTCCAAGAGTCAATATTCGCTCGGGATTTCCAATTACTCCTCCGCCGCCACCTAATTCGAGGTCACTCTTAGACCAAAATGGGAATAATTCGTAGAGTAAAGAACTGTCCTGGGAGCTGGTGGTAGAAAGCACATGATAATAGAGCGAAAAGGACATCGAGTTAATGCCCCATCTTTCCGCGAATGTGTGATTAATTTGAGTTTGAATTACCCCTGATTTCAGCGTCGGCTATGAACAGTCAGCTGAAGTTTGGACTTTCTTGCTGTCTTGAGAAGGTAATAGTGCGTCTCGGTAGACTCCAAGACATGTAAAAGCTACTCATGTTACTGCGGTAGGGATAATGTTCTTTCTTCGGTTGTGGTGTTTATCGTCAAACTCCGAACATTCAGTTGAGAGAATATCAAAGCGATTCTTGTACAACGTATACACCAAGTTTGAAACATCATGTTACATGCTTTGCTATTGCGTTATGCAACCGTCTCGCTATTATCATAGTAAACTGTCAATGTTTAGCCGAAGTTCATACAAACCGTTCTCATTCTCTGCATATTCACCAATATCACGTTTCTCTTATTCGTGTTCTATTATACAACATGATAACCTGATCTAAGTGCAGTATGTCTAAATCTCATTCCTATCCCCTACCCCCCCCCCCCCACCCCCCACGCCCCTCTGAAATGTTAGGATGGCTTAATCATGTTAATTATAACTCTTTGTCATGTTTGTTTGTCCTTGTTGCTTATTCGCACAAATAATACACAAAAATCACACGAATCGCACAATGGCCCGGTATAGCATATTTTAGAGATTCCAGTTTCAACCTCCCCTATAGACAGCTAGAGTCAAAAAAAATTTTTTTACTAACATTATGAAATCCAGCTTTTTCAACCACGATACAATCCCGATGAGTATTCTCGAAGGCGAGTAATTTACTGTAAAATGAACGCCAAGCAACAATTTCTTTGTTAATTGACCAAGGTATGGGAAGAATGACAGTGGTTTAATCGATTGTCATTACAGACGGATATTCGTTGGAAATCAATCTTTCAAAACACGATGAGATGCCCAGGTACGTGTTTTAAACGATTATAGATAATATTTTATGGGTTCTTCTAACGTCGCTTACATCATGTTGCTAACTGACGCTTACGATTGTGGAACCTTCTTTCGTTTGTTGGGGGTAGGAGGGAGGGGGTAAGAAAAAGATGATGTTGTACTAAAGATGTATATGTGCATATGTATGTGTGTATGTTTATTTGTGTGAGTGTGTAAGAATATTGTTTGTGCATGACATGACTGTGGGAGAGAATGGTGAATACATATATCGCTGATTAATACATGGATGTATGTATATCCTTGATTTACACTAGAAACACTCTTTCATTTTTTCCCGTTATGGACTCGATGTTTTCTATTACCAAAATAACCCTTCCACTTAATAGATTGATACTATAGCTACGAATTCGATCGTCTGTATTAATCCTTAATGTGGTACATTTCTGCAAACGTAAAAAAAAATGTAATTTCAATAAGGCAGCACTTTGTTCGGAACATATACACTTTATCTGGCTACCCTCCTCGAACATGCTAATAGCAGTATGGTGCTTTTTATTATAATGCAAACGGGAAAGCAATAAAAGAAAAGTTTAGAAAGCAACAGTCGAATGTCCGAAACTTATGGATTTCTGAAAGTTCCAGTGATGATTTTTCTTCACGTTGGGGCTTGTGTGATGTCATGAGAAGGAAACTTACAGATCTTCCAACAAAACTTAACCTAAATTTACATCCTCTTGATTAATTTTCCTGGTTAATGAAAGTTTATTCAAACTCCTAATTCTAACATCGGAAATCAGATTCAGAATCATGTTATTTCGCCACCGTCACGCGATGTTTTTTTTTTTTTTTATATGGACACCCATTGAAACGTTGCGCGACCTTCGAATCATCGCTAATTGGAGCTCGCAGATTTGATTAACTTTTCATGACCAATTTGAGAAAAAAAGTAACAGAAATGAATTTCTGTTTGATTTGGACTAATGGAAGACAGATCAAAGAAGATACGTAATTTCTTCTCGCTCTGAGTAAGGAAATCGAATTCTCGGTAGAGTTATGATCGAATATTAATTTGGCGGTGACGGTTGAAGCGAGAAAATTGTGACTCTGAAGTGATCTACGCTGCGGGGAAGCACGGCTTTGATGTAGAGTTAGTGGCGGACGGAGAACTGTCTTCACCTCTTCATTACACACAAACACACACACACACACGCGCGCACACATACATACATACAAACACACTCAAATACAAACATACATATAGCTTACATACAAACATAAACACTCACTTTCAAATATACACATACAAACGTACACACATACACTCATACACACACACAGACGCACGCAAATACATACATACATAATAACACACTCAAATACACACATACTTAATCTACATACATACATAAAAACACACATTCAGATATACACATACAAACATACACACATACACTCATACACACACATACACATACACACACACACACACACACACCACCACCACCACCACCACCACCACCACCAAGACCACCACCACTCCCACCACCACCACCGCCATCCTCATACTCCAGACGCCATTCGAAAACGACCGTAAACATTATCCTGATTAGGATATTGGTACAACACCGATTTCATCTACAAGCACCAGCTAATATCTATAGACATCTCTCTCTATTCACAATCAGGAACAGATCAGGGTCATGTTGCATAAAACTTTCCATTAATGGTAACTCTGATATCAATGGTAACTACAATGGTAACATCGCTTAACAGCCAATCAAATTCAAGGTTTCCATAGAAGTTGACATTGGTAGCAAAGTTACCATCAATGGTAAGATTTATGCAAGAGGGACCACGAGGGGATGGGGTGAAAGTGCCCCAACCCATGTATTTATGATGAACTCTACACAATCCGCGGTAAGTGTTTAAAGTTTTTCGATGGAGGATACTTTATCCATGTTTATAGATGATTCCGTTTGGTGTTCTCAATTATGTTACGGGACATAATGATGATGATGATGATGATGATGATGATGATGATGATGATGATGATGATGATGATGATGATGATGATGATGATGATGATGTTGATGATGATGATGATGATGATGATGATGATGATGATGATGAGGATGTTGATGATGATATTCACTTGAAATGTATTCTTGAAATTGATTTGAAATGTATACTTGTATTTGTGTTGTATGTTGAAAATGTATGAAATAAAATGAAATAAAATATGACTTGGGGTTGATTCCTTCACGTGGTCCTGACATCAAATAAGAATGGATGACGTCGTCACAGCAGAATGATCATGACGGCTCTGCCCTGATAAACGGGTCACATCATCTCTACCACTACTGTCATGAACATCCCCCATCCTCTCTGTTTTTAAAACCTACTTTCTGCCCAGAAAATGCTAGAGCCATCTACAAACAGAGTTTGGCCAACTCGGTTCCAATAGGTAGCAACGTTGCGCGCGTTGCTTTGTCGGTTCTAGGAACATGGTCTGTTCTTACTTTCAAAGGGTTCCTTTCCAAATTTTGTCCGCTTGATAGGAGACTATGTTCATAGTGTGGCCAAAGAATATGCGCCATGTTGCTACCTATGAGAACCGAGTTGGCCCAACTATGTGTATACATGGCTCTGGATTATGCGATTGCGCCTTCCAGTAAGCGTTCCTCTTTTGTAATTTAAAAAAAAACCCATCATAATCATTTTGTTCTTTGGAGTTTAGATGAATGTTGTTCATAGGTCTCCAGTTAGAAATATGCAGTTCATGTTGATTCAATCGAATAACCATTTCATATATGGCTATATACATACAATTTTTGTGTATATGACCATTGTGGCCATGGAAATCCCTATACACGATAGTTGTTGTCATGACAGGTACCACCATAATCAGTTACAATCAAGTTACATATCATATGATGTACCTTCTAGGCGACCACGGAGTGCCACAATTCTCTGTCATTGTTTCAACAGTACTTTGAAAATGTTACGTCGCGGGTTGTTGTGGTCCTGGTCAGCTGTTCTTGTTATTTTCGGGTAAATCTAGTTAGCAATTTCTTAAGGCAGAAGTATATTGGCAGCAGATTGGGAGGAAAAAGGCGGGAGGTGCAGGGAACCCGTTATTGCCCCCACCCCCCCCCCCCCCGCCCTTCCCTCTCGCACTGTCCCCTGTGTGTAGATTTACTTTTTAATGAGCCTATGCTGAAACTACAGGGGTACATCTCGAAGACTTAGCGTTATTGAGTTATAAGGCCGAACCCCTAGCTATGGTTAGCTTAAAGTCCATATCGTTCATCGTTATTCTTTAAAGATGCGAGCTGCCCCAAAGTCGGAGACAACGGTATAGATAACGAGGCGCATCTTACATCGATAGTCGCCCTCGTGATCGATCAATGTCAGACTGCTGCGCAAGACCCCGTGATAACAGCCTCTCCACGAGCTAACATAACACCCATAATCTCTCTCAAGCCTCGGCCGAATCTCCGGCGTGGGTGCTCACCTCCTTCCCGCTCAGTTATCAGCGGGGAGATAGGTTAAACGAGCATGTTTATTTTACGCTCTTCTGCGAGCTCCATAAGGCATCTATCATTTTCACTAACTGTGGAAAGAATAACATTTCCTTTTCGTCATGTTAGTTATCTCAGAAGTTTGATATGTAACCCAATAATAGAGCATCTACTCAAATATCCGCACACCCCCCCCCCCCTGCTCTCTTTCTCTCTTTACCCCACTCCCTCTACCACCCTCGTTATATTCTTTCTCTCCTCTACATTACTTTTACATCCATGCGCAATACTGAGGATGGTTTAGGTGTAAGATCACAATGCAATTCACGCATGCATATAAATATAACATTGACACGCGCACACGTGAATAGATTTTTGTTTAAATACTGTGCGTGTGTGCATGTAGACACACACACACACACACACACACACACACACACACACACACACACACACACACACACACACACACACACACACATAATCATTAACACTTGTTAGGAGCGACAGTATACATCAAATTCACAATAATGTTATTAACGAATGTATGCATTTTAACATAACTGGTCTTGCTTAGTATTGCTTAGTGCTTAATTACGTGATTAATTACGTGATAAAATGATCATCATTTTTGTTTGTTTCTTATTAAGCTTGTCAGCGACTAACGGAAGCGAAATGGAAGGCGCCAATACCAACCTTATGCTCTACGGCCGGAGTTGATCAATCATTAACAAGAGGATGGGACCAAGGATGTCTGGATGAAACATCCTTGGTGAGAAGAGGCCATTGCCGCGCTACAGTGAACCCGAAGTAAACAAAATCTATACCTATCCATTGATGACAGTATCCATGACAACGTAAAACATGTACAGCATTCGTTCATCAATGTATCAATTCATTGGTACATTCAATTATTATTTATTTCATTCGCGAACGTATTTCTAAATCAAGTTCATCATGCGTTTAGTAATTGGTACATAATTATTAGTATCGTTCTTTGTCACGTTCCTGTTAAATACACTTTCTTCCCCCCCCCCCCCCTCCCCCACATACATACGCACTCAAACCTACATACGTAATAGCCTGCGTTTTTTAATATCAAACATTACATTATAATGATTGCGAAGAAAGTGTAAATCTCAGTCGAAAAATCAGCAAAATTATCGATTTATTCCGATTTCTGCTCAAATGCCTTATCATCTAATCGTTGTTCTTTATAGACATCCAGGTTGTATGGAAAACGCGATGCATATGCCTATTGTCTATCAAATAGAAATACCATTTAAAAAGAGCCACTTGAGTTATGACTTGTATCTCGTAGCGTTTGAATGAATAAGTTCCATGATTACATGATTGTAATGCATCAGAACAGGATGAAGAATATCTCGTCCATGTGTCGAACATTTATCTGACATACCGCGACGAGCAATTTCACCTCAGGTCGGGATTTCCATAGGCAAATTCCTGCCGCGAGCTACTCGTACTACGAAGCTCTATATACGCAGCTCGGATATGATTGTGTATACATGTACCGGAGCAACGCCGGCGATCGCCGACGACCGCACCACGCGTTCTGCTATCGCGTAACGCGCACGCGCCCGCTCGACGCAGTGTGTGTGATCCAGTGTCGAAAGTCGTCGTGAAAAGAAGGAAAGGGGAGAAATCTAGCCGCCTTTGATCTCGTTGCGCGGCCGGAGTGGTGGCGGCATTATGATCCACGTGCCGCATATTACCCTGTCCCACTTGTGACTTGAGCAACGAATTAAATTCGAATTAAAGCAGCCTATAAATGTGACTCTTTTCCTGAGACGGAACGCTGGAGAGAAAGAGAAAAAAAAGAGGGAAAAGAAACCTGGACAAATTTGACGACGAGCTTCTGTTTTTCTCTCTCTCACACACACTCTTTGAGTATGGAAGACTAGATCATAATCTTTGCTACTCCATCTGTTCTGTTGAGCGCATCATAAAAATATGATTAGAAGCTCAACACAGCCTAACTGGTGGCGAATTGGGGTATAGCAGTCTCTTTAGCTCTTTGATCGGACATGTCTTTAGGAATATACAGGGTCCCTGACGCAAAACAAACTACGCACTGTAGGGATTAAGTGACGGTCGTGATTGTCTTCATCCACCAGAAAGGAGGGTATCTTGCGCTCTAATCGGCGCATTGTTGAGTTAAAATGCACCACAGAGTGAAGACATATTGCAGAGGGAGGGGTGAAGGAGTACCGCGATCTGAACTTATATAATTATACGCGACTCTTTAAGGAGATCTTGGGCGATATATATGTTGACGCTTGGTCTGATCCGCGCAGATTTAAGCCGCAATCGGCTGGTTTATGAGAAAGCTGCTTTTATATGTTCGTGGCGCCATTGGCGAGGGGAGGGGGAAAATGGAAGGCGGGTTCATGGGGGAGGAGCAGGGATAAGATAATGAGGATGATGCTAGTGATGACGACGACGATGATAATGGTGAGGAGAAGGAGGAGGAGAAGGAGGAGGAGAAGGAGGAGGAAAAGGAGGAGGAGGGGAGGGTGATAACATTGAAGAAGAAGAATAAAAAACAAGAACAAAAAGGAGAAGAAGAGGAAGAAACAGAAACAGAAACAGACGAGGAAGATGGAATCAGAAGAACAAAGAAGAAGAAGAAGTAGAAGGAAGACAACACCAGCCGAAAAGAGAAAGACGGAGAGAGTGGTTGAAAAGGAGAAGGAAATGGATGTGCAACCGGTAAAAGAAGAAAACGAAAGTAAAAAAAAAATGGAGAGGAGAAGAAAAAAGAAAAAAAAACGAAAGCAAAGGAGCAGGAAAGTAAAAATATAAGAGGAGGAGGAGGAGGAGAAGGAGGAGGAGGAGGAGGAGGAGGAGGAAACCAGAACATCAGAAAACACAAGAGGGCTGAAAAAGATGGACGTACACGGAGGTCATGATTATGAACAGCTTTATTTGCGACTAACCCTATCTATGCCAGACAAAATACTTCTCTATGAGATTTGCGTCTATTACTGGTGAAACTTACACACATGGCAATGCACGACATATCAAGGGTTCAAGTCAAACTTTATGGCATCTACACCGATCTGGGAACATTATATTTTTTCAAATAAATCTAAGATACATTTGTAAACACATATCATGATGATTGAATTAATAGATCACCACGATTGGAGGATACATCTTCATTTCCGGAGTGAAAAATCGTTATTCAAAGAAGTTTGAACCCTATTTAGTATTGGTATTTACTTAGCATACCTAGCGTCACTAATGACCATGGTGATAGATCTAATATTTGATTGGGTTTATTCATTTTCTGCTTGATTTTCAATTCATCAAATGAAAATATAACAGTACATGCATGTTTTAATATGATAAAAAAAGGGTTTCCATAATGGTATGAACAACTTTTATGTTAATTACATTATATGGAGGATAGAGAGAGAGAGTGAGAGAGAAAGAGAGAGAGGGAGAAAGAGACAGGGATAGACATAGACAGAGACAGAGACAGAGAGAGAAAGAAAGAGAGAGAGAGAGAGGGAGAGAGAGAGAGAGAGAGATAGAGAGAGAGAGAAAGAGAGAGAGAGAGAAAGAGACAGGGATAGACAGAGACAGAGAGAGAGACAGAGAGAGAAAGAAAGAGAGAGAGAGAGGGGGAGAGAGAGAGAGAAAGAGACAGAGAGAGGGAAACTAAGATATTCACCGCTTCAACTGCTTTATGTTATCATTTCTATGTTAACATGAGAAGACCTCTGCATGCAACAAAGTTGTCATACCAAGTTATGGGTTATACCAACATAAGATAACAAAAAAAAAGAAGAAAAAGTATTTTCTGGGCATACTGAATTAAAATCATAAAGGGTGTAGTTTGAATGTTGTGAAGTATTACCGCTTTCTTAAAAAAGTATATCGAGTTCCTTTTTGTTTTCATTTCGGTAAGAAGTGAATTCAAAATATCAGGACCAGAGTGGATGATTGAATAATGTGCAAATTCAGCCATTGGGTTAAATAAATGCAGATGTGTCGATTGTCTAGTGAGGCATGGATAAAGTTGTGAATTTAATTAAAATATTAGATTGCCAAACATCGAAGGTAAAATGTATGAATTGAGGGGAAACATAGATAAAGCTGTCTGTAGGATATTTAAATGATTAACCTTTAAGGATTTCAGTAGAATAAATAGAAGGTCGGTGTGATCCCGTAGCTGTGACTTACTACATACTTGAATGGTGTGCGTTTTGCTGAACCATTGATATATGACCTTTATTTTATTACTTTGTAAGTGTTCAAAATAATAAGGACAATATGATAAATGGAGTAAGATCAAAAGTAAATACCACACGAGTGGGTAAAACATATTTAAAGCTTAGTTAATTTCGAGAGATAGGCAAGACAATGTGCTTTACTTTATCATCAATTTGAACTCAGTACGTTAACAACATGAACAAGGCATACATAAACCATTACACCGTAACTATACTATGGAAACGAAAAACCTACGAGTAATGTACTAGTAGATATCATTCAGTATTCAGCGACGTACGCGCCCCACGTAACTCATTTGGTAAAAATGATGGATATGATCGTGGTAGGGGGAGGTAGGCGAGGTAGGGGGGGGGGGGGGCGGAGGGGTAGGGGTAGGGGAGGTAAGCTGGAATAATGGTTTTACTCTTTGTACTTAATCATAGGCATTCAATTCAATTCAATTCAATTCTTTATTCATTTAACAAACAAGAATAAACAACTTTCATGAACAATGAATATAAGGCATCACCAGAAAGCATCACCATGATAGGCATAGGCAAAACGTGTTCAAATCAAGAAAGGAGGAAAAATTAATGCAGATGCGTCGTAAAGAATGAAAGAAAACAATTTTGCATAGAATAAAGATGGTAGGGTATGTGGACATCTATCATGCATAATACACAGTGATTTTGCTCTGTGTCTTTGTGCCAGTGCGGTCAAAATCTTGTATTAACCTGTACACCGGGTCCTATTCCTTTATTGTACTGTGTGTCCCAGAAAAAAGGAAACCGAGATTCTGTGTTATTTCTCTAGTTGATTGAAGAAAAATCATGGAATATTATACACATCATTAGAAAACACGGTGTTTCTTCCTTCATTTGACACCTGACATGACAGATTAGAGTCATGCGTTGAGGAGCAACTGGTGTTTAAACAATAATTGTCAAAATCAAGTTGCGCAGGACAAATGGTCAAGATTTGTAAGGAAGCATCAACGTAGTGCAAACAACGTTCATTAATCTGCGCAAAACGTTTCTGACATCGAGCACTTGTAATTGCTTGAAATCAGTCATGCGTGAACAATTTGTCGTGAATTTGGTACCAAATCAAAGAAGATACTTTACTCTCAATATTGCTGTCATTTTCATAATAATATGATATTTTATGATTACGTTATCGACCCGCAACATAAAGACTTGCGACCAATCGCAAAATGGCAATGGCGAATCAACATCACTGCTGCATGCGCTACTTGTTCAAAAGACTGACCAGTAACCAATCAGAATTTGTCTTTCAAGTTTGCAATTGATCGCAAACCTTTATGTTACGGGTCCCAGGTGTGCATTTTGTCACCAATAATACACGAAATGAACACAAAGCATAGGAATATTTAAAGAAGGGAGTACACTTCGTTACTGGTGAGGAGATCATGATGCACGCAACTCTGAACATTCTTCGATTTCTCCCTCAAAGTCAATGATCTTCTGCATACGCTCACGTTATTATGATTAGCACTAGTGCACAAAAATACAGACCCCCACATATCATATTGAATTTTATTGGGCTCGCGCAGGTATGACGAAAGAAGATAATTCAGTCGTTATTAGTTTATATCGTTACGCACCTCTTGCACCGGTCTTCTCTCTGAAACAAATAACAACCAAAGACTGCTACAACGCATGTTATCATCTTAAATGCATGATATAATCATAATTGCCTCCAATATTTAAACAGACACTCAATCAACACGCATTTTAACACTGTAGCAGTGACTATGAGTGAGTGTTGATTGTAACAATGTATTGAAGAAAGTCTACAACATACCAAGACCGTCATGCCGCCGAGAGAGAGAGATAGGTCCGTATAGGATGTCCCGTAATCCGGCATGCTGGCTGCTTTTGGGTCTACCACTCCCACCCAGGGGTGGCGGGGATTAAGAGGCACAGGTAAAGCCAAAAGCGCGGGCCATAGTTGGTAAGTGATAGCTCCCCACATGACACGGCACACACAAGCAAAGACCAGCGAGTGAGTAAATTTAATGGCGGGCTTGCAATGCTATAAGACTGGATATTGAATATCTTATAGACTTTTAGCATATTACTGAATAACATGGGGGATTGGAGGGCTGAGGTTTTTTTTCTCATCACGATAATTGATGAAAGGAAGGGGGAAGGAAAAGCAATCTATCTAATGTGCACATCGCACGCCTAATATCCCATATTACACCGCTGCCCGCTCTCCCCCAAAACTAATTTGGCATCAAACAAATAGAAAAAGAAATGCAACGGCATGTAATCTCCCCCTTTACGATTAACTGGTGTGTATGTCTGTGTGTGTATGTATGTGTGTGTGTGTGTGTGTGTGTGTGCTTGCGTATGCATATGAGTACGGGTGTGCATGTATGTATGTATGTGTGTAAGAGAGAGGGTGTGTTTCTCTCTGTGTGTGCGTCAGTATATGTGTGAATGTGTGTGTGAGTGCGTGTGTTTGTATGTATGTGTGTGTGCATGTGTGTGTGAGTGCGTGTGTGTGTATGTATATATGTGTGTGTGTTTGTGCGTGTGTGTGTATGTGTGTGTGTGCGTGTGTGTGTATATATATATATATGTGTGTGTGTGTGTGTGTGTGTGTGTGTGTGTGTGTGTGTGATGTCCTCTGTGTTTCAACCTTGTTCAGCAAAATAGATGTGGGAAAGAATGGGAGGCAGAGGAGGAGGTTATAAAATTGATGATGAAACTTAATCGAGAAAATTAAAAAAAACAGGAGATAATTGCATTAGACCTCACCTTGCTCCGTGGACCGTTGTTGGGGCGACGGCTGCGCCGAGACCACCAGGTTGTACATGCTTGGCGGGCGCGCGGGGTGACAGACGACCGCGGGAGATGTACGTGACCGAGGGATGCTTCCAAGCCGACTTTTGGCGCCAAAATCTCACGTTCGCTCCGGAGCCGAATTTTCTGGGGGAGAAAAGCACGAAATCGGTCGCCAAGCCAGGACGCGGTTTCGGGGAGTCAGACACAGGTGGATACTGTCATTATACACGCGCACACACACACTCTTTCCCTCCTTCACCCTCTTGCTCTCTCAATAGCGGAGATAGGAGCACAGGCGGTATGCTTTTCAGAGTGTGTTACTCAATGCCCAGGCAGCGATAGTCGGTTCTGAGCCGTTTTCGTACTATAGTAAACGATGGAGAAATATGAGTTCGTTTTGACGCGTTATACGGACCCATGTGTCTTTCTCGGCGAACCGCGATGTGGTCGGAAATGTGACGCTTGATTTGCATACGATTGTGAAAAAAGGGATAAAAGAAATGTGCAAGATATCATTCACTTACCTATTTCCATCCCTCACTCCTCCCCTCAATTCCCCCTTTCTCTCTTCTCTCTCCCTCTCTCTCTCTCTCTCTCTCTCTCTCTCTCTCTCTCTCTCTCTCTTGGGATCGCTTTCTCGTTCTGTTCTCTTGTGTAAGTCTATCCCCGTCCGTCTTCTCTAGCTACTCAATCTATGTCAGATAGTCTGTCTCACTCCGCCAACGCTCTTCCTTGTTCATTATAATATCGTCATTATAATACGCCGCAGACATGGACATAGGAGAGAATGTTTCGCTTTTATATTTCAGGCTCTTTTTTCTTCTTCTTTTCTTCTTCCTTTTCTGCTACTTAGTGAGCAATTTTTTCATCTTTGAATGCATTTAAGGATGCCATATTTATTTTTCTCGGGTATTCTCTTTGGGGAGTCGTCGAGAAAGAAGCAAACTGCTTCGGGATATCTTGGGTTTCCTCTTAATGTAATAAGTGGGATTTTGTCCGCGCTGGAATTTCGGGGGTAATACGGCAAATTTGATTACCGGCGAGTCTCGGCGCAGTAGCGGAGAGAGAGCGTATCGATCGGGCCGTCGCTGCCTCATCTCGCCCGCATCTCTCGCAGTGACTCGCCTCAGCTCCCGCTGTAACATCAGACCATCAAGGAGGAGAAGAAGCCGAAGAAGAAGAAGCCGAAGAAGAGGCAAAGGACATACGGCGCGGGGGGAGAAGTCAAGTAAGCGACCGAGAATCGCAACAGCCTCCCAACCACCACAATCGCCTTGTATCAAACACTAGCCGGCGATAAATGGAGATAAAACGTTTAGATTTGATTTGACCATTTTCATTTTCAGCTGCGGCGGCCAGCCTCACCCGGCTCTGCATGCGCTGAAACGCCGTGTGGCGGAATTATCGAATCAGATGAAAAAAGGGGTGTAGAAATGGACTTGATGTGATTAAGGCCGTAAAAAGCACTTAGATAGTGTCAGGAAAGCCCCCACTAGGAGAAATATACAGTGGATAATGCAAGCAAATGGGATGCAGCGGTATAGAAGGAGTATATCTCAATACACGCCGCGCGCACGAACAGTATTCACGGAAAATGTGAATGGTGATAAGTTGGTGACAATGTCTTAGCAACCAGATGCAATCCTCTTTTATGGAGATTTTAGGTGCAATAAAGTAATTGATTAATTCATGATTCTTTACTCATTAGGATTACTTTCATTATCAACGTGTTTTCCCTCAATATTACTGTGATTTCTATTTACGCTTCTTGCATAATTATGTTTTAGATTAATCATCGCCTATTTCAAATAAAGGCAAATTATGAAGGTGCAAAATATTATTGATTCCACATCTTTGAATATAACATGATAATATTTCTAAACGAAAAATATGTATTTTAAGGGATTTATACTATTTATATATAAACATTTATTTTAACCCGGCGCACGGCTTTGAATGTCCTCTTGCATTCATATCCTCTTTTTAACCTTCTCGTGACGATTGTCATGGAAACGTGTAGTAAGTCAATGCAGTTTCCGAGACTTGGTACTGAGAGTGTTCCACGTTGATTCCGACTAATCAATTATTTTCCGCGTTTAGTGTTGTTTTCCACAAATATCTCCTTCATCGTATTCATAAATGATGATTCTGGCTAAAAACAAATAAACCCACACCTGGATATAAACGCGCTCTATGACTAACGTGCACCAGTTACTTATCTCTATCCTCTGAAAACTTGAATTAATCCTTAATCCCATAATCCTCTAATTGTGAACGAATGGCAACTATAAGTATAAACTCTGCTGTAAGAATAATGTTGTTGCTAGAGTAATTTTGATAAGAGAATCGTTTTTTTTTTCATTATCATTTACCAATCACACTAATTGTATCTAACAATAATGACATGATATCAAAAATTTAAATGACTATGGTCGCGCTAAACAACAATAATAACCACCACACTGTGTTTAATTGTCTGATCAAAACAAATATTAATGATGAATTGTGACGGAAAAGTTACAAAAACGTATCACCCACTAATTAAAGCGTATATAATTTCGGAATAGCTGTATTTGTAGAGGAAAATGCACAGAGCCGCAATTGTCGTTATCCTCAGTCAAAAACATTAACAGACTGAGTCCGTCTGTTCGTCTCACTCACCTCCAAAATAAACAATACAATAATCACATTAATCTGAGGCAGATCTCGTAGACAAGCGTGACTTGATACTCGGAGAAGTTAATTCAATCACGCTGTATTATGCGTGGATTTGAGCCGCTCGTCGTAAACCGGCCTTCTCCGCCGTAAATCGCATTAACTCTGGGCCGCTAGTGTCGGGGGTGTAGACAGAGAGCCTCCGCATCAATCACAGCAACTCCGTATAAGAAGCTGTCGGCATGCATGATTATGATAATTGATGATTTTTAATATAAACCGTCTATCTTGTAGAATGTTATCACTGGCTCTGTCGTGTACACATTGAATGCTTAAGTTGTGGTTTGGTAAATATGATATTGTTTATTAGCAAGGCTTGCAAAAGACATGTTATCATCATGTCTGACGTATAATGTAATCTTATTTACATCAGGGGCGAATAACAACATTCCACTTGCATAGAATCTTCGTTGGTAAGAAGTACACAAATGCTTGTCTGGTGCTGCCCGACATAGCATGCATCAACTTATATAATTATCAGGACCGTTTATTCTTACCATCGGGATGCTAATCTGGGCCGTTTCTGTAAAAACAAATGCGATTGATCGCAACTTGACTTGCGATCGATATCACAATTATTCTAACAGCTAATCGGTAGTGATCATTTAGCGGTTTCTTTTGAAGTAATAACGTAACTGCTAAACGAAATTGTGAAGTTTAACATCCTTGGTGTTAAAATTCACATGAAGAGTGACCTATACTTATGTAACGCTTGAGGTTCTGGATTTAACACGACATAATGATCAATTAAGACTCGGGAAGTTTGTTCATTAAATCGATTCAGTCTTGGTGTTTCCATACGCTAATACCACGACACCGTCTGCTAGTTGTTCATCAACTCTAAAACAGAGAATGCTAAATGTTCTGTTTGAAATTTAGTCGGAGATTATTACAATACGTGTACAACATCAATACGGGGATTTGACAGTACAAGCCTTCGTTAATAAAAACATGTTATTCATATGAAAATTGACAATATTTCTTTTCTGCTAAAATGTAGTGGCACAAGTGAATGAGACGAGTTCATGACAATTGCCTTTTTGAAGTTTTATAATTTGATATTGAGTATTGATTATATACATTGATTTAGATATGCTTTTAAAAAAGAGGAAATATGAAGAGTTAAGAGGTAAATAAATCCTTTCTTCATACACCTGTCTTTAATCTGCTAAGTGAGATATCTAATGTTTGATCAAAATTTGATCATCATCACTCATTACAGTCAATATTGCAATGTGATGATGTTTTTTTTTTTGTGTGTGTGTGAACGTTATATAGATATTTTGGTTTGAACAAGAAAATCATGTAAAGGTGTATACCATGGGTACGGATGTTTCTCTCAACCCTTCAAGTACTAAATCATGACAAGCCTTTTGAAGATAGGAAGCATTTAATTAACCCATAGTACTCAGAAGATTCATATTCAATATTTCGAAAGCAATTCGATCAAATCTTTCACGGACGTTTCTGCATGGAGATTCACGTATATGGATGTTCGAGAGGGGAAAGTGTGAGGGGGTAGGGGGTGAGGGGTGAAAGGTGTGAGGGTGGAAGGGTGTGAGGGTTGAAGGGGGAGGTGTGGGAGGGGGGTAAGGGATGGAGGGGCTCAGGGGATGAGAGGGGGGGAGTGAGGGGTGAAAGGTGTGAAGGATGAAGGGGGTGAGGGGTGAGGGGTAAGGGGGTCAGGGTGGAAGGGGTCGGGGTGAAAGGGGAAAAGGGGAAAAGGGGTTCAGGAGTGAAAGGTGTAAGGGATAAAAAGAGGGGGGGGGGGGGAGTGGAAAGGGGAAGTGTGAGGGGTGAGGGGTAAAAGGAATTGAGGGGTTATGGGTAAAGGGGTGGAGGAGGCAAGGGGTGAGGGGTGAAAGGGGTGCGGAGTGGATAATGGGCTCGAGATTCGTCAAACTGCTCCTGATCATGAGCTTTAAACAGAGTACATCCGAACATCATGGTTCGGCTACCGTCATGGTTCCATGTCTGGGCGACGATTTGTCAGCATTTTTTTAAACTGCGTTCGTTTAATTATAATGGTGCATTTAGAACCTGTCAATCAAAATTGCCAAACATCATATCCATAAGGCATATAGAAACGAGCGTCCTCTTTTTTAAATTACAATATATATAGTCTGGATATAACTTCTCATTTTTAAACTTGATTTTAATCCAGGCAATCTGGCTTCCGAATTAGCCTACATGGCATATGTCCTATTTTGCTCATCACGCCAAAAGATGCGAGCAATGAATCATATCTCCGTTGCCATGGCAATGCTCTGTTTGGAGAATGCTCCGTCGGGTATACATCATTCAGAAACTGGGCATGAGAAATCATTTCATATTGAAAGAGTTGATGACGGGTAGACGGGCAAAAAGGCGAAGCTATGTGAACAAAACAAAAGGCACAGTGATGCGAACAGTCGGGGGGACAGCACCATGACATGCAAACCTTTTCTACCGGCTTCACTTTCCCACCATGTTTTATTCATAGTGATCCCCCGCTAGCCCCTGTAGATATGATGAGAGTAGGGCGTGTCGATCTCAGTTTCGTTTTTTTTTTTGTTACGTCGGTCCGTGTAGACCAGCTCAGAATTCACATACAATACGGGGAATACGTGTAGGTGTACCCACACGCACACACGTAAACCCCACACACACATACATACATGCATACATACATACATACATACACACATACACACATACATACATACGCACACACATACCCACACATACATACATACACACACATAAATACATATATACACACACATACTCACACAAACACACACATACACACACACACACACAAACACACACAAAAGCACACACACAAATAAATATAAACATACACACATCCTTACTGACACATTCGATTATATCTCCCCACCATGTGACTCTTTCTCTCTCTCTCTCTCTTTCTCTCTCTCTCTCTCTCTCTCTCTCTCTCTCTCTCGCTCTCTCTCTCTCACACACACACACACACACACACGCACACTCACATACACATATACACACATACACACATGCACACACGCACACACACGCACACACACGCGCTTACGCCTACATTAACTTTTAATGATGCATTTATTCCGCATATACCGTTTTCTTTCTTATCTGCGTGTGCGTGTGTGTGTGCATACATGCCAATGTGCGTATTTTGGTTTGTGAATGTGCATGACCATGAGGCATTGGAGACATAAGAGTGAGGGGTAATACAAGGGGAGCAAAAACCAGCTACCACGGTGGTAAAGTGGAGTGAGGCAGAGCGTGACAGTACATACATGCACGCAGTCTCGTGTGTAGCAGGTACCCACATGGCAGCCAATGCGTCTTTAACCCATATATTCCCAAACCTTGAAAACTCCCATTGGCTTACTGCACACTTTCATGGCAGCGGTAACGAGAGGGTTAACTCTTTGTGCGCCATTATGGCGTACTTTGCACTGGTAGTACCCACCATTCACATAGGGCAGTATGAAGTCGAACAGAGGGGTTAACAGGCGTTCATATAAATGAGGCTACCACGGATGAACAAGACCATCATTTATCATTATCATTAATGCGATGACATGTGATGATATAGTATGGAATTAACGAACATAAGAGCAACAGGTACATGAACTGATACCTGTATTATAGTATGGAATGGTATGGTATGGTAAAGTAAAGCAACGATTTGCCCGAAATTGCCTTCCTCTGTAATAAGATGAATTAACCCTTCCGCAATCGACAGATGAAAGCATTGTTGCACTGGTCTTGTACACCATTCCTATAGGGCAACATGGAGAGAGAGAGAGAGAGAGAGAGAGAGAGAGAGAGAGAGGGAGGGAGAAAGAGAAAGAGAGAGAGAGAGAGAGAGAGAGAGAGAGAAAGAGAAAGAGAGAGAGAAAGAGAAAGAGAGAGAGAAAGATAGAGTAAAACGGAGAAGGGTTTAAAGAACAGTGCTTAGGCAGTCGATGATATCGCACAGTTCCTGACGCAGAAATATCGTTTATTTTTTCCTCCATATGCCCTTCATCTTTAACTCTAATTTCTCTATCAGTCTTCTTCTTCTTTGTTTCCCCCCTTCACAACACCTTTGAATACCACAAATGTATAATTTTCTATATTAAACAAAATTATGTAATTTCATGTATTTCACGTCTGTCACGGCCCGGTTTGGAGCCGACAGTAAAATAAAAGAGGAAAAACTTGTTGACCAATAACACCACAAACCGACTATGACAAATCAATTTAACTTAACATTATTTTAATCAGTTACTGAAAATATCATTAATCTTACATTTCAATAACAAAATCACGTGATTAAAACAAATCATTTATACGGACCAGATAAACCACACACCCAAATCAAACGGAATCACACCAACAATAAACACACGAAAACCTGGCAGTTCGCGGTCGGGGCCCCGTTTCAACGATGCTAGCTGCGTGGAACAAAAGAAAGACGACGCGCTTGACTTTCGATGAGGCTGCGAACTTGTGACGGGCGACTCCTCAGCGAAGTAGGCGACGTGGCGACGTGGTGACGTGGACAGTTCAGGGACACGTAAGGCGGCGTCAGTCCCGTACACAAACTCACCAAAGGTGAGTTTTCCAATAAACTACAACGAAGACACCTCTTCAAAACTTGCAGCTTCGACAAAACAATAATTGGTGACGGCTGCTTAACTTCGGTTATACTTCAGATTCAATTGTAGACGGATGCTTGTCTTCGGATACACTTAGTTACACGAACTCAAAAGGAAACCACCGTACAGGACGAAAGCAAAAGAAAGTAATACCTTAACGTGTACAACGTACGGTTAAATACCTTGCCCAACGTATCGCCTCGGGCGTGGCAAGGAGACGCTAGCGTGGGTGCTACAAAATTAACCCGTAACATGCATTAATTTACTAAACGTAACTGGAAAAAGTACCAGGATAAATCCACGGGAACGAAAGTACTAAAACAGCGATACTTGAACATTTTCGATAAATTTGCATATAAATGAAAGGGTAGACTTAACATTCGATCACCCGTTAAAACATGTGGTACACCTGTACCGGCTTTTACTCGGGCATGAAAATGAAAGAAATTACGATGCCTTTTACTGGACAAGAGTAACCATGGTAGACAATAAAATAAATGGAAATTTCAAGCCCACCTGTGACAACGTCTTTTTGCCCGGGAAGCCTTTAACCCTACAAGCTTCACCTTTTTATAGCCCCCACCCCCCCCCCCCCCCCGCACATTGTAATATGTTATTGATTTTATATAAATCAAATGTACAAGCAGTCTTTTTTGTTTTTTCTATATGCATTCCATTTATCTTGTTAATGTCCGTCTATATTCATATATCTGCATATACATGAAAACTAAAATAATAATTTTATAGTCTAGTATATTCTATGTTTACACGTGGAAACCAATAAAAAATCAAATTCAAGTATGATTTTTTTTACAAGGAGTGGCGTTGTTATCAATCGTTGACATGCTTGAACAATATCGTTAGTACATCGCATCATAATGCATGCATTACATGACTATAAATTGAATGCATGGATAAACATGATGAATATGATACACATATGTTATAATTTGAAAGTACATTAGTCGTATTAATGTATAATCATACCCAATATCATTAACTTTTTAGGGGATGTGTATGTACTTGCAATGTGCACACATTCTATAGAGAAGCACTGAAACTGACTTGTTGATGATATTTCATTTTTCAGGAATGAACTTTTTGTTAAAACCTTTCCTTTATCATGTTTACATACAATATAAATACATATCATGTTTAAATAACACAAGATGAAGTGTGTGGACATGTAGTTTAATTCATGCTAAGACACTATTTCTTCAATACGATTACTTTCCATCATGTATCTATTCTTCAAGTTGCATTCTTGAGGTTAATTTTCTATGTATTTTTGTATATATCATGGACCAATAAAATGAAAAAATTGAATTGATGTGTGCAAATATGCTGTCTTAACCCTTTGTATACCAGGGCCCTGTTGCATAAAACTTACTATGGATGGTAACTTCGCTATCAATGGCAATTTGTTCGGAAACCTTGAATTTGATTGGCTGTCCAGCGGTGTTACCATGGTAGTTACCATTAATGGCAGAGTTACCATTAATAGTAAGTTTTATGCAACGGGCCCCAGATAAGTTGTTGCTCTATGGGATTTGTGTGTATTGCTGGTGCAAATCTTCCTCATTAGCGCATTAAGAGTTATTTCAAATGCTGTCATTTACTGTTTGTTCGAGAGGATTATTTTGAGACTTCGCAACTTTAAAAACTTTGAGTAATGATTAGTATCCCTCACAGGTAGATGCAGGTTGTATGTGTGTTTCGAATTGTTCAGAAAAAGCAAGAACGCACAAGCACTATGTTGGAGGCGATGCGGAAAGTTTAAGATGCACAAACCAACGTCGAGGCTAAGCAAGTTTAAACCGATGATGATGATGATGATGATGATGATGATGATGATGATGATGATGATGATTGTGTGGTGGTAATATTTTTTTCATCAGTTTTATTGTTACAGTACTAATATCTTGTGTTTGTTCTTATCATTTGTGTTTCACTGGCAGTGATAGGAATAGTAGTAATAGTAGTGACAATAGCCGTGAAAGTAGTACAAGAAAAGGGAAAGGAGAACAAGAACAAGAACAAGAGGAATAGGAAGAAGCAGAAGAAGAAGGGGGAGAGAAAAGGAAGAAACTGATTAAATCTTGAAAACAAATCCGCCATCTGTAACGTTTTGTGCGCACGAGGAACATTGAAGGCAATGACAATCATTACTTTTTGCCTGCACACAGTACTGGATGCGGTACACCGCGATGGCGCGGAATCCCGCGCAATTTTGAATCTCCGAGTAATAGTTTATAAATTGTCGACGGTAAACGTTGGGATTTTCACTTCTTGGAGCTTGATTGCGATTAAAGCCCTCCATTCACCCCGTCAAATTTCCGCTGACAAGAGAGGCGGACTAATCAAGTTGAAAGGTTGCCCCATCGCTTTTCATTTCTAGTCCCAACAAGAAAAAAAAAGAAGACTCCTTTTCGACTTGAATTGGTCTAGGGAGAGAGAAAGTGCGGGAAGATAGATAGATTGGGCTTAAAAAGCAGAGAGGGAAATGCCGCAACAGAGAAACGAAAGAAACCCTCTAGTGAGTCGATAAAAATATGCTCCTATATGGCTATGCACATTAACTGATGAAAAATGCCTAAAGACAACGGCCGAGCAATATGCTAAATATAAACTTCACGTCGTGTTTCCCATTTCTCTCTCTCTCTCTCTCTCTCTCTCTCTCTCTCTCTCTCTCTCTCTCTCTCTCTCTCTCTCTCTCTCTCTCTCTCTTTCCCCTCTCTTGGTGTTATCTCTGGGCGCGGGGAGGGGGAGAAAGAGCGATGGTTTTGGGGGGGTGGGAGCTTGGACGGTGCTCGCAGGGCTGGGCGCTGTGCTGCCGAGAACAGCCCGGGTGAGCTCTGGCGAACGTACCCGGTTGGGAGCCGCTCAATTACTACCTAGGGAAATCAGCGGAGAGTGGGTTTAATCTAGGGAAGCCCGCGATCCCAGTAGTTAATCACTTCTGAACGGAAAGCGGGAAAAGTGCGACGGATACGAGACAGACAAAAACATTCAGAGGTGTTTCCATCTTTACCTCACTCTCATTCAATTATTTAAAATCTCTCAAAAAGATTACAACATGAATAATAATTTACCAATAGTCTATATAGAACTCAGGCGTGCCAGTTGGAAATGAAAAATAATACGAAGAGATTTTCTTTTATTGATAGAACAATACCTAAGTTACTTTCTAACCACGGCAAAATGTGTCACGATGAACCATCATCACATAAAGAACATCTAGCCAGAAACCTTGCTGATTTTAGGCTGACATTATGATTTTATGTCGCGGCCGGCAAATATGTTCGCCCCATCATTTCTTTTTACAACTAATTTGCTGTTGCCTGCGTCAGTCATATCTGACGCAGTTCTCTACTGGCAATTAAATGTGACTCCATATACACACTGGTAATCAATCCATGAGTAGAATTAATAACAAAATACAAAAGCATAAAACATCTAGTCCTAAAAATTATCTTGAATAATTGACGAACCCGTTGCGACATAGCTCATATGCCCCTCCTATGAAAATACTCGAACAAGAGGAAGCACGGCTTGAGATATAGGTGTCTAAATACTCTAAACGCGAGGAGAATGTCGACTACCACTAGAAGGAGATGAATTCACTTCCTATACATTCGTTCTGCTTTTATTTGATTTTGTTTTTCTTTCTCCATTTTTTTTTAATTGTCCTTTCTTTGCATCCTTTTCATCAATTGTTTATTCTCTCCTTATCTTTCATCTCTTTATTCTTTTCGATATAAAAAAAAATCAAAAGGGCTAGACAAAAAAAATCCTTACCTTCTTGAAAATAGACTTTTCACTAAAAAAAACTACATACGCTAAATGACGGAAAGATGTACGTACCTACATAGAATCATAGATATAGGAAAAACAAATATCAAAATACAGAAGGGCTAGATTAAACAAAAATCAAAATATAGCAGAGGAGGTGTAGGAGAGGATGAACAAAGTATATGTAAGGACAGATCAGGGAAGAGCAGATGATATGGTATCATAACAGAAGGCTTGGTAACAGAAGGTGATAAAGGAACAGAAGAAAATGAAGTAGATGAAGGGAAATGAAGAATTAAGAGGAAATAGATCACGCCCTTAAATACTCTTCAGAAGATTTATATGTATAGGCAGAGTTTTAAGTAAGAACCGATAAAAGGTGAATAAAGAAAAGGGAAACAGAAAAAGGAGAAAAAATAATGGGAGGTTAGGGGATTAGGAAGATAATTCACCAAAGAATGAACGAAAAGAGACAGAGGCGGCAGTAGAAAGGGCAAAATCAGGGATTAACAGGAAATGAGCAGAGAAAGAAGACAAGAAGAGGAAGAAGTAGAATACGAAGAATGACAAAGTGAAGAATGCAAAAGTAAATGAAAAGATGAAAGAAGGAGAAGGAGAAGAAGACAAAGACGAAGAAAGAGGAGTAGAAGAAGGAGGCAAAGACAAAAAGAACAAGAACAAGAACAAGAAAAAGACGTCAAAGAACAAGAACAAGAATGGGAAGAAGAAGAAGAAGAAGAAGAAGAAGAAGAAGAAGAAGAAGAAGAAGAAGAAGAAGAAGAAGAAGAAGAAGAAGGAGAGGAACAAGAACAAGAAGGAGAAGAATGAGAAGTAGGATAAGAAGAAGGAGACAAAGAAAAAAAAGATGTAAATAAAGAAAAAGAAGATGGGTAGGACGACAAGTAGGAACAAAATGAGGAAGTAAAAGGGAGGAGGACGCGGTAGATGCCGAAGAAGAGTTATATATTCTCCAATCACCTCCACCTGGCCGACTTCTTTCAGTAGCTCGTAGCAACCACACAAGCCCATCACCTCGTCTTGTTGAATCTGGAGGGAATTATTGCAGTAATACTGCGTTGCAATATGAATCATGATCGTTCAGTGATTGTGCTGTATAGCCTCAACAACATTTGCCTAGTCACATTCATCATGTATGCATATATGCTATCTCCGATTAGATTTCAGATGGGTGCCCCCATGAATGCATATACAGCGTTGATAACTAAGCGCATTGTGTGCCATACATAATGTTCCTCAATTGGATATAAGCTGATCAATAATTACTGTATATTCGACTGCTTTATTATTCTGTAATAATAAAGGGTACTCAACCTCACAATTCATCGTGTCATTTTGTAGTCATCTCTATCGCCTGCATCTACCAACATATGTTGAGAGCTGCTCTGGGATCCTAGGCCACGCTACCTAACACAATAAACCAGGCAGACTCTTACAATAATGAACAAATCCACAGGTGGCTCATCAAGGGTTAAACTCTTCCACGAAGGTCTTGGATACATTATTGGGGAAGCTTTCTCATCTTTTTGCATTCTTTGCTGATCAACAGAATGGAACGGCGGCACGACAGTTGTTGAAAGGATTATTCATTACAAATATGAATTGATGTCTACACGCCTATTACAACTGTACATCAATGATCTTCTGATTCAAAAGCTATATTTGTCAATGCAATGATTGATCTTCCTCTCTCCCACTCTCTCTCTCTCTCTCTCTCTCTCTCTCCCTCTCTCTCTCTCTCTCTCTCTCTCTCTCTCCTCTCTCTCTCTTCCTCTCTCTCTCTCTCTCTCTCTCTCTCTCTCTCTCTCTCTCTCTCACTCTCTCTGTCTTTCTCTCTCGCTTTCATAACGCGACACATGTTTTAGTTGGATCACCTCACCGTGACAACGCTGGTTCCAAATTACCGGCTTGATCCGATACACGTGCGCGCGCGCACACCGATACTCCGATAGCTCGCACCGCCGGCGCTATCTTACTGCCAGTCTCTAATGCTACAATAACGAGCAGTTAATCCGCGCTTTACAACGCGCGCAAGCTCATCGTCACTACTCGCCTGCTATAGAAGGTCAAAAGCAACTCTAATTTCCTTTCAAAAGAGAGAAGGATTGGAGGTACTCATCACGATAATTAGATGGTGCCTTATTTTCTCCCCGTTATGACAGGGCTTGATCTATTTAATCAGGGAGAAAGAGGGGAAAAGAGAAAGGAACGCGACGGGGTGTCCGTTTTGAGAAGCGCGCGCGTGGTGGAGCATTCATGGAAGTAGAAGTCACGTCGATTGACACTCAAGTAAGGGGTAAAAGTTAAAGAGAGAAGGAGAGGGAGATATATCGGGTGGGGGGGGGGGGGGGAGGAGAGAGAGAAGAGGGAAGTGATAAAGGTTGAACTGGTGGGAAGGAAGCAGAAAGGTAAACAAATAAATCGAAACAAAAGTCAACCCATGATAAGACAGAAAGACCAAAGACAGTGTAGGATTTTTGGCATGCTAAAAAGAGGAAAGAGATTCGAAGAAATAACACAAAATAAACTACGTAGAGGGAGAGAATTAGAGGTGAATAGATTAATACAACTGTATATACATAGACAGAGAGAGAGAGAGAGAGAGAGAGAGAGAGAGAGAGAGAGAGATGGATGGAGTAGAAATAAAAAGAAAGAGGTATAGAGGGGGAAAGAATGTAGGGAGGAAATAGTGAAAGAGTGTGGGGAGGGCAGGTGAAGAAATAGACACAGAGAGAGAGAGATAGGGTAGGGAGAGAGAGAGAGAGAGAGAGAGAGAGAGAGAGAGAGAGAGAGAGAGAGAAGGGGAAAGAGAGAGAGAGAGAGAGAGAGAGAGAGAGAGAGAGAGAGAGAGAGAGAGAGAGAGAGAAGGAGTGTGGGGGGGGGGGGGGAGAGAAAGAGAGAGACAGAGAGGCAGAGAGACGGATAGAGAGAGAATTCTTTCCTTTCGTCGCCGATCACCTGACGCAGTGGAAGAGACAGCTATTTAGGGTTGACGCGCTGCGCCTCGCACGCAACCTGGCTCGGTAATCAGCGATCAAAAACAATCTCTCTCTCTCCCTCTCCCTAGACGAATCTTAATCAAAATAAATGAGTAAAAAAAAGCGAGGAAAATAAAGAGAAGTAGAGAATTACTACTTCACATCGTGCCCCCGCTGTCATCGGCCAATCTTTCTCTCGTTGTTCGCATGTTGTAATGAGGCGACGAGAAAGATGAAAACTCGAGTTTAAATTAGAGGACAAAATGAAAACGCGTATACCACCTGTTCCGCGGAGATGAGCAGTGCATCAACCGCGCGCATGCGCAATTACTTACCCACGGGGAAGCCATGTATTGAGCAGCTGTTGTCGTTGTTGTTGTTGTTTGTTTTATTATGCGAGTAATCTGTTAATGCCTGAGGTAAAGAGGGCTGATTATCGAAGCCCGATAGCAGTGCATTAACTATGGATACGCATGGATTGAGGGTAGTCAAATCAAGGTGCCAAGGTGAATGCATGGTCACATGGGTTCAACATTTTAGTCAACAATCGCCCCATGATAATGCGTGTATCGTTGCGCGTGCTGTACGTGATGCAACGTTTATAGTGTGATTTTATTTTTACTTTACATTAAGTCTTTCCCACGATTCTTACGAGATAAGAAAAAAGAGATAGAAATAGCATGTGACTTGGGCGAGATGCTTAAAAGAGTGAAAAATGAAAGGGATTGCTTAATCAACTTTAATAGCATTTCAAACGACACTTGTTTGTATTGTGTGGTGCTCAATGGACACATACATTTGACACACACACACATACAAAATGGGCGTACGAGATGGGCGTGAGAGGATTCATAGGGCGAGGGATGGGGAAAGAGAGAGATAGAAGGGGAGAGAGAGGAGTTGGGCGAGAGAAAGAGGGGATAATTCGTAGAGCGAACTGAGTATGAGAGAGAGGGGGAGAGAGAGAGAGAGAGAGAGAGAGAGAGAGAGAGAGAGAGAGAGAGAGAAGGAGAGAGAGAGAGAGAGAAATTTAAAATGCAGACATACAAACATGCACAGACACAAACATACATGTATACACACGCACATATACAAAACCCACACTCACACACATCATACATTATATGTATTTACAAAAAATGCAGTAACTTTTTAAGGATGGTTTAGCGTATTTTGAAGGAGCCGTGTATATTTTCTTCACAATGTATATCACAGCGAGCTACACTTCAATAGCATTTTTGTTATTTTGTAGAGTCTTATTACTAATAATTAAGCAATATCCATGTATGTGTATCATGTTGTGTCATTTCGCATTCTGTAATAAAACGTTCAATTCAATGCAATTCAAGGCAGTACACAGCAATACGCAGATATGCCTACACACACACACACACACACACACACACACACACACACACACACCGTCTTATCTCCTACAAGCACACTTTATAAATAGTATGGTTTCATCGGACAACAGGATGCAAACGATGTCCTAAAAAAAAACAATTATGCATATATCTTTCTCCTTTGTTAACCAGTTTCTTTTCTCTATCAGGAAGTTTTCAGATCTCAAAATAGATAGAATCTCCAAAGGTTGAGGATATTCACTTGAGTACAAATATAGATTTTAAATGGTGAAGACGTAAAGACTTTCCGATGGAATACTTGTGATAATAAGTTGATTTGAACAAAAACTAGATATATTTAGCATGAAGGTGGAGGGGGGGGGGGGCGGGTGTTCTCACAAGGAGATTAAGGCTTATGACTGAAGCCACGATCATGTCTGGGATTGATTATTGACGCAGTTTTCAACTTGAGTCAATTTTCAGAATAATATTTTTAGCTAAGACAGCTTGGAACTCGACAAACTTTAAATTTAAAATTAAAAAATTAGATTTCAAATGTTGAATATTACGCTACATATTGTAAAAACGTCACAGCAAAGTGAACATTTCAATGGGAAAAATGATAAGTTGATATAGCTTAGCACCCACACTGCACGCACTGTGTAAGATGTGAATCTCATTAATGACTTTGAGTTAAAAACTGTAACAAACCTATATTTACCTCATTCATCGTTTGAATCATAAAAAAATACATTACTGCTACGTTCTCATCTTTATCTTTCCTGTCTTTATCCTTAACTTTAGCAGCTTTCTCTGCCGTGATTTCATCATTGATCTTCCTTCTCTGTAGTCACCATCTTGTCCATTATGTTGCCCACTTGATAATTTGTGGCACAAAAAGGTTTAAAGATGAAATACAAGAGAAACAGAATCGCATATAATCAATTCCACGTTTGATAACTCAGTGCATGTGCTTTACAAGGTTTGGTCCCGAGATGGTTAATAAAGAAGGAGTACAAAAGGGTGACAGCTAGGTTTAACCCTCTTTATCACAGGAGAACATAGAATGTGTAATAACTCAGTGTGATTATCAAGGCTTGGTACTAAGATGGTTAACTCGCCTCAGACGCAACTTCGGACATATCGCGTCAGGTGTTTAAGGAATCAGGCGTTAAATCAACGTCCATAAAGGCTTAAGTATTCAGTGGCGGTCATTTTAATTTAGGAAAGAAGTCAGCCCGTCCATTCTGAGAACGGATGATGACAAAGGCAGCAGTAGGCAAGCCTCGTAAATCAAACTTGCCAGCCGCCATCAAGGAACAATTCTGCGAGGTATTGTCTTCTCATACTCGCTGATACTTGTGCTTTTCCGACTAAATGAAACAAGAAAGTGTGTCACAACAAAAAGTGATGAGGCGATGACAGCGGCCTTAGAGGGACACGAATCCGATTTACGGCGATTTGAACAACATATATGGGGAGAAAAGAGCAAATAAGGAAAGAAAAGGGGAAAGAAGAAGAACGAATTTGAGGTGAGGAGAGGCTAAAGGATTCAAAAATCCAGCCCGAAATGCATTAAGTTGATTAGTTTTTGTTCTGCCGCGAAAAGGCCTAACCGCGCGCGCTCACAAACCTTGTTCGGATGGATGTCGTCTGCGGAACGGGGAAGGGAAGGTGAGGGAGAGGGGCAGAAAGAGGAGAGAGGGGAGAGGAGAGAGGAAGAGAGAGAGACAGACAGAAAGAGACAGAGAGAGAGGGGGGACATAGACGCACACACATACACAGACACACGTGTATATTCTTGGAGATACAGAGAGAGAGAGAGAGAGAGAGAGAGAGAGAGAGAGAGAGAGAGAGAGAGAGAGAGAGAGAGAGAGAGTTGAGGGGGCGAGCGGGAGACCGCCCGAGAAAAATTTCATTATTCTGATTGCTTGTGAAATGCGAGTCTTTTTAATTTGCGCGTGTATACAATGATGCTACCACAGTCTGCCCAGGTATTTTGACGGCGTTCTGTCCAATCATCACTGTTCCCGTCCCCTCTCATGTTCCTACCCTACCCCACCCCCTTCTTCTTCTCCTTCTCCTTTTTCTTCTTCTTCTTCTTCTTCTTCTTTCTCTCTCTCTTTCTTTCTCTCCCTCTGTCTCCCTCTCTCTGTCTCACTCTCTCTCTCTCTATTTGTGTATCTCTTTCTCTCTCTCTGTCTGTCTGTCTCTCTCTCTCTCTCTCGCTATGTCTCTGTCTCTGTCTCCGTCTCTGTCTCTCTCTCTCTCTCTCTCAATCACTTTCTCCCTCTCCATCTCTCTACCATTATATCTCTCTTCTTTTTACATGGTAATTTTCAATCCCCCCCCCCTTTCTCTTCAGATCGTGTTGATGACATTAATCACTTGTATAGAATCCACCTATAACCCGCACAGAATATTGATCAAGAGTTCCATTTGATGAATAAACCGTATATTAGGCAATGGACATCTGAGAACTTATCTCACACATTACGAGGGGCATAGTCATAACACCTTGCTAAGCGTAGTAAGCTCCTAAAGTGCATTCTGCTGTATGTATTTTTTTAGCAACCATCACAACTCTCAAGGACTCATGAATATGGTCCCTGATTATCAGCTGGAAATGTGTTTTGTTGCGCATATATCTGTATGACAAGAACTATAAGTTTTTATTCAAAGGGACATGAAAGAAACATATCAGCGAAGGTTTAACGATATTTGGTCAAAGGAAAAGAAAGTTATGATCTTTTTGAATTTTTATTTTGTGACGTCATTTGCGAGGTGCTCTCCCATTATGTTGTGTGCAATATAATTACATAAATTGCTTTTTTTCTGTTTTTGACAAAGGAATACTTTTTTTTTCGTACAGCTTTGTATTTCTAATAATGCACATGATGCATATCATTTTGAGAAAATTGACATTTTCACACAAAACTGTACACAACAGAGGGGCGAGCACCTCGCACGACAGACGTCACAAAATCAAAATTTAAAAAGATCGTAGCTTTCTTATCCTTATCTTATTCATCAAACCTTCACTAATATGTTTCTTTCTTGTGTGTGCTTTTATTGAAACCAATTTATCTTCAGGGTGAATTATCCCTTCAAGTATTCATGAGGCTGATATGAAAACAAGTCCGTGTGTCCTTCTGTACTGTTTATATATCTTTAACAGACATCACTTGTTCTTTATTAGTTTGATACGATACCTTACAAGAACCCCGTCTCCTTCCTGTTGTATTGCTCATATATCATGTAACCTAATCAGGGATCTAAATACACGCAAGCTCTGCTTTAGGAAGATTGTATCATTTATACAAGTCTCGTTTTTGCTTCGTTTTTATTAAAATCAATTTCACAATGATTTTTGTTCTCTTCGCTTGCCAAATTATCTGAAAGATTTGACTAATAATGGACTTGAATAATTCAATAATAATTATAATAAAAAATAAATGAATAATAAAAAAGAATGATTCAATAATAATTTTATTTTCTTCCTTTCTTTTTTTCACGATCGAACTCGACTGCACATACAAAATCGGATAATGATATAATTACATTGAATTCCTAATAATATAACATAATGCAAAATAGATATTTGAAGGAAGCAAGTGTCATACAAGCAATTGCTGGTGTCGGGTATGCACGGCAGGAAATCAAGAAACACAACAAGACTAATAAAATGAACATGAAATGTTGATTCAACATTATATTTATGCCGCCCCGCCCATAATGAGTTTGTAGAGTCGAGTTAATCAGAGCAGGCGTACGCTAGCTCACAAGTGTAAATTTTTGCAAACTATGGCTAATGAGACTGATCTGAACTATTTTTTTATAATGCTATTATTTCATCCAGTGATAAAATGTATTTGATTTGAGTTACATACAGTTTGTTTAATGTTGATAACATGTTTGCATGAGTTGTAGAAACAAATTTGAAACTTAAAACGTGAAATCTGCACACTTGTGCTGCGCAATGACCTTGAGTAGATTCCGTACAATCTGAGTACAATCTGTAATGGTTTAAATCACATCCTCTCTCCGAAAATTGAAATCAACATAGTAATGGAGCTATTTCAATAAAATCTAGTCCTTACGGTGGACTTCTTATGAATAGTTATGAAACACGTTGAATGAGACGTATACATAATTTGTTACTAAAAAAAAACGTCCTGACGTTTAAATGGCTGCCTGGTTAGCAGGTTCCAGTCCTTGTGCTTCCAAGATTGTTTGTCTGACTTGTTTTTCATTCATTTATGGGTTAAAGAACGTTATCCTTTCTGGGTTTTTTTAATCGATCAAGAACATTTATTTTTAGCTCAAGTAGTAATTCTGAAATACTACTGGGTGTATGGCTGATATCTTTGTACAAAATCAACAAAGCTACATGAATCTTGAGATTTTTTGTTTTGGTCTTCTTTCTGCACTCGCGGTATCGTAACGAGGGCTCTCTCTCTCTCTCTCACTCTCTCTCTCTCTCTCTCTCTCTCTCTCTCTCTCTCTCTCTCTCTCTCTCTCACACACACACACACACACACACACACACGCACACTCTCCCTCTCTCTCTTTCGCTCTTTTTGTTTGTAAATTTGCTTGTCTCCGTCGAGATGACTAACATGAGCGAGAGATTTTTAAGTTTTCAATCGACAAGATGTGCCCTGTTAAAATTTCGAACCTTTTGAATGAATTGCCCCTCTTCTATCACACCCTCTTTCCATATCATCGTTTATATATCTCATATTTGATTTACCTAGTTCATTTCGTGGTATTTTCTTATCTCTGTTTGTTCAGATATACATATGACAATTTTCATAATGCATTTGATAACTTGTAAAAAGGGTGAAATTGAATAACATATTTTGTTAGGTATATGAGCGTGGTGGTCAATTTTTTCCTGACATCGCTGAAAGCTGTTATCATGATAAATTCATAAAACGACCTCGTATGATATTGTACGTGACTTTGGATGAACAATACAAACGAAGTTTCGTTGCCGTTTCGAATAACATGAACTGTTTTCTTTATCGATCAACAGCATTTATTTTAGCTCAAGAAGTAATTCTGAAATAGAATTGTTATCAAACTAAGTATTTAATACAGACAGCTCACGCAGAGTGTGTGCAGACTCCCGAACGTGGAGCTGTATCAGTTTAGTAATACGAACTCAGATCTTAATTGATTTTCTAGAATTGTCGCTAGTCCGCGAGCAAAATGTTATTGCAAACTGTTTATCAACCCACGTAAATGTGATACTGTATAAATCCGCCAGCCACCGGCAAGACATTATGCAACGATAGCAATCGGATACTAAACATTTCCTCAAACAAGAATAAGATCGTGCGGAGGAGCTTCTGCTGCCGAACCTTTAAGGTTTTAAATACTCTGACCGTAATTCTATCCCGCCACTCGCCGGCCAGCTATTGCCAACTTTGGCGCAACGTTTCTTCAAGCAGAGAGAAAAAACGGGGGGAAAGAAACAAGAGTCTGGGAAATCAGATAGTTGCTTAAGTGCCGGGAGAAGGCTCTACGACGACGGCTATTTAGGGTAGAAATAGGATGTTCTTTAAGGGCCTGTTCTTTGCGTCTTGTGCTTGAGAGAGAGGGAGAGAGAGAACTGGTAGCAAGATATGACACCGGAAAACGAGCTTAGCGCGGGTTCCGGCTCTTGAGTCGCAAGACAAGTATATCTTAGAGGCCCTCCTCAGGAGCCGTCGAGAAATAATGGTTTCACTTGCCACTGAGGTTCAAAGATTTACCCAAATACTTAACGCAGGAATCCAATAAAGAAAGAATAGAGTTAGACACGAACAGTCAATAGCCACGTTGAACGCTTCCCCTTGATCGCTCTGTAGCTGTCGTCTGCCACGGAGTAAAATTTCTGTCGTTCTTTTCCCCGCCCTTTTCTCTCCATTTTCTGTTTCTGCGATGACGAATGCGTGTTTGCGCGCGCGCCAGGGCTCTGTTGACTTATCTCATTTAGATGTAGACGTTCCATCTTGGCGAGATTTTTGTTGAGGAAAGACGGAAATTATGTCGATATTAGCAAGTCTCCGATAAATTTTTGACATTCTCAAACTTGGAGCTGCCTTTCAATTTATGCATTGGCCACGTAAAGCAGACCAATTGACTCTCATCGAAAATACAAGAAGAGTTTACGAAGGGGTAAAAAGATCGTTGTTTTCCCCTGCTCTCATTTTCTCCTACCTTACCTGACATGCCTGAAGACGAATCGCCAACTTCTAGGGATGGGTAACCATGGTTACTATGTTTGATCATTGGGCACATATTAGCTGTGATGGTACGTTAGATTTTAATAACTTTATGATAATAGTAAACTTGTTCAAACGTTAGCACTGTCCCTCATAGAGTAAACCAAAATTTTTTAAAGTCATACACAATCACCCACTCTTATCATCATTATACACCCCGCAGCTATGAACACATCGACAATATCATTTGAATAGTTGCAACGTTTTATATCTCATGGAAATTATGCGACCAAGCTGTAATAGGAAATATGAAAGTGATGCTTCATTCTTTATGTATTTCCCTCTTTCTATTTTCTTTCTAAATTATTGAAGTCTTTTCTTGTGAAGCAAATTCCATAGTTGCAAGATTTCTCTTTTCACCTTAACTTCACCACATCCACATTCGTTCTGCAGTGGCTCCCTGGTTTAGTACTTGTCTATGTTTATCGAGGTCGGGTCACGTGTTAAGATATTCCCCGTTCACGCGATAGATACAGATATTTGTTAAATGCTATTTCAAACATGGAATAAACTTGTTTATCATTCTTTTTCATTTCTAATTGAAAGTTTTGATTGTATCATTGAGCATACAGGAGAGAGTGTGAAAACAAGATATACGGATATGTTAAGCGAGAGAGAGAGGGGGGAGGGGAGGACATGGGAGAGGAGGAGAAAGAGGGAAAGAGAACGGGACAGAGTGAGGGAGAGAGAGTGAGAGAGAAAGAGAGAGAGAGAGAGAGAGAGAGAGAGAGAGAGAGAGAGAGAGAGAGAGAGGAGGGAGGGAGGGAGGGAGGGATGGTGGGAGGGGGGAGTGGGGAGTGGGGGAGAAATGGGGAAAGAGACAGAGACAGAGACAGAGAGAGAAAAGAGAGAGAGAGAGAGAGAGAGAGAGAGAGAGAGAGAGAGAGAGAGAGAGAGAGAGAGGAGGGAGGGAGGGAGGAAGGGATGGTGGGAGAGGGGAGTGGAGAGTGGGGGAGAGAGTGGGAGACGAGGAAAAGAGGGAAAGAGACACAGAGAGGGGGAAAGAGAGATTCCCTTGTCGTACTCGCCATGACTCCGTCCTCATTACATGAGTGCCTGTTGAGTGTGGCGCTATACGCTTCGCCAACCTTTGTAATCTCGATAAAACGCCATTTTCATATCGATATGCATCGTCTCCCAAATGACAGATCAAGCTAGTCAAAACCCAGGGTCACTACTTCGCTCACAATTGTCCTTGCCATCACGTCGACCATGGGGACTATCATCGAGTTCGATTCAAATAAAATTTACTACGAAATTTGACAGTTTTGTGTGATTATAATATACGCCTTCAACCTATCTCCGCAATATGTGCAACTCCCAAACAGTCATCCCTTGCCTTGTACTTGACGTGGAATCAACTAATCCATATTTGATCTAAAATATTTCTTTGCCTGTACTCTACTCCTATTCCTATAACTTATGTTTATTCCGTATAAGTTTATTGTATTGTATTTATAGATCTTGTGCAAATACGTTTCTGCCTTCATGCGTTCCTATAACACAGCTTAATATATCATTTTCAGAATGGTTGAATCCCACAAATGCACAAGATGTCGGAAAGTGAGGAAATTGGTCAATTTTGTAAGTAATTCAAATATCTTATACGTCCGATTTTTTTTTTAATGATTCCTCATTACTTTTCGAAACAAAAGCAGAGTAAAGGATCTGTCATAATCTGTACTTAACTTCCTTATAATTTGCAAACAAATTTGTCAAAAACAAAGCTTCTAGAGACAAATGGGCAATTAAATACATTTCTCTTTCAAGTTGACAACAGCTAAATGTCGGCCCGGCACATGTATCATCAAAGCATTGTCATGATTGTGGAATGCTTTTGACATTCATGAGCACGCTTTAGAACCCATACAGATGTTTGAATGTATTATGCTCGAGTTTCTTCTCCTTCCTAACACCTCCCTGGATATACTCAACATATATAGCAGTCCCATACATAGACCTGAATAGGCTAACTAGACTGAAAGTACACCCTTGTAGCGCTACCAATCTGGCAGAATACATAAACTCGTTATATACCATGTATGTATTTTTGCACACACATCACATTGAGGCGCATTTCATCTGGTACAGGAAGGATTAAATGCAATTTTACAAGTTCCAATTGTCGATCAATGCGTGATCGATATCCGCTTTCAAACGATTTTATTGAAATGAATAGAACCATACAATTAATCACATGGCCTTGAATTACTTTTAAATGTAATCAGCCTATTTTGTCAGTTGTGACAACATCTTTAATTAATGGCAACGCGTTGGTAAATACCGACCCCCCCCCCCTCCCCCCGACATAACTCCATTCCATAAAACGAAATAATGTCAACAAATATTGTGTTTGAAAACATTTGCATTAATTACTACATGTACATATATCATTATGATAAAACAAGCGGAATCTTCATCTACATTCAAGTAATGCAGCTCTTATCACTTTGAAGTATTCTTCTGAATAATTTTTGTTTAGATAATTGCATTGCACGATGAAAACGTACAACATAAAAATTAGCATACCAGTTAATATGATCAAACCACGAGGACAAACAAGACAATGATACACACAAAGTAATATGAAAAGAAGTTACCTTGCGACACACAGTACGATCATGGTGGGATTCAATCATGAATATTATTTTGTATTAACCACTCTCTATATTTTGATATATTTCATGAAAGATAAACGAGAAAATACGCCATTCAATATTACCGGAAATCATGGGAAAGAACTAGTGTATGATGCCAGTATGCCTTTTAATTGGATTTGCTAATACAGGTTATAATTGTTGTAACCATTCACATGGCACTTTCAATGCCTGTTTGATGTCGTTTGTAGGCTAAGAAGCTTTCTGGGGTGAACCACACGGGGTCGACATCTCTCACCCGTTTTCCAGTATAGACTTTCTGGCCACTCCACCGGGTTTTCACCCTGCTCTTAATCGAAACGTGAAGTGGGAATTTTAAATCGCATAGCATGTAGCTCATCTATTCACGGGACCTCCATTTACCGTCCTATCTGAGATGATAAGAATGCCGGACTTAAAACTATCTATGGTTTCAATGTCCAGGGGGTGAACGTCCGATATTGCCGTGTATTTAGCAGTAACCATTGGTAACACAGCACTGACCTGCGTCACATTGGCTGTATTTCTGAAAGGATTTGAGAAAAAATCAGGGTTAAGAAGACCCTTGTTATGCATCCTTCCCTAGCAAAAGAATAGAAGCAGCAACCGAGATATACGAATAATAGGAAGAAATGAGAATACATACAATGGGCAGGGAAAATCACGGGCTTACAACACAAGAAATACGTGCATCTAGACGAACGCAGAATAACCTACTGCACGCATTGCAGTGATGCGTACTTATTTTTAATCCTTGTTGATTCTAACGGTGTACTCCCGTTTGAGAATGTAGCGATATTAATTAGCTCTTTATGTGTGACATGTGACTTTTGTCACAAGTAATGCACACAAATCCCATTGAGCAGTAGTTTATCTGGTATACAAAGGGTTAATGAGCAGTAAACCGCTACTGTCCATGCTGTCAGGTGGTCGATTGAATTCAGTATCGGCAACGTCACTGGCACTTCTGTGACCTAGTAGTTAAGGCACTTACGTTTTAAGCGCTCTTCGCCGGAGACCTGAGTTCGAATCCGGGAGGATATGGATTTACATCTTTATTTTTTGTATTTCAGTAGAATGCTATGGAGTTTATATATCAATATTTCTCCTCAGGAACTCGTAAGATGTTGTTGTTGTTGTTGTTGCTAAAGTGGCACATTTCACACTGTAAGTCAGAACGTTGAGTTGGTGATGGATATGACAAAGAAGTCAATGGGACAGGAATGCTGGATAGATAACACATTTGCGTTATTTGCGTTATTATAATTATACAGTCATACAGTATGCTCGTGATGCATTGGTCATTCGCACCATTAACAATGCAATGAATAATAGATGATGATGATGATGATGATGATGATGATGATGATGATGATGATGATGAAACTGATGATGGTGTTTAAGAGGATAATGATGATGGTGATGATGATGTTGCTGCGGATGATAAACGTAAACGACGGGAATGAAACGATGGCGACGACGAAAATGAGAAATGTCATAAATATGATAATGAAAGTGATGAATTTTATGAAGAAAATAATAATGATGATTAGGATGATGATGATGATGATGATGATGATGATGATGATGATGATGATGATGATGATGGGGAGGAGGAGGAGGAAGGGGAGGACGACTAATAAAATAGTGGTGATGGTAATAACAGCGATGATGCACCGCCAATGAAGTCACTAGCGTTGACGGTGGTGGCAATGACAATGTATATACTATAATAACAATGGTGACACAGTTTACAAGACGATAATAACCGTAATAATAATGTCATTGGTGTTATTGGTGATGATGAGGAGGAGGAGGAGGAGGAGGAAAAGGAGGAGGATGCTGATGACTACATTGACAATATATAAGTTAATCATATTGAGCTATCTGAGGGGAAAGAACTCACGGTCGGCAGAAACATAATGTGAGATTATATAGATTAATTATCATCTTCTTTCAACACTGGCCGATATAACTTGTGAAATGTGCTCTAGTTCTTTTCGCAGAAGTACAGTAACGCGAAGAGAGTACATCATAACAATACATTGGTGGAATAAGCATATCATCAATATCCCAAGTCATGCAAGTAAAATAAGTAGATGACTCCAGTCGCTTGAGCGAACTTTCACCGTGAATTCTACACACATATCGAGTTGTCATGGCTATCTAAGAACAAATACGCTTGAAACAAAAACAATATAAATGTCTTTGATTACAACTTGAATGCGATGATTCACCTGGCTAATTAGAGTGTTATCTATGTACAGCGTTAGATGCATCTTGCAAATAGTCACAACACACGCCACGGTGCATTGTTGTCAGCTCTGTGTAGCGTTCGCACCAAACACCTGCATCAGCCGCCGCATCGCTAACACACGCGTGTATCGGTAACGGATTAGTGACGTCATTGTCAGCTGAAATGTGATACATGTTGATTTCTTTTATTCGTTTTCTGTTCTTATTATTCAAATTGTAACATTAGTCACACAAAGCCTTTTATTCTAACCAGGCTAATGGATATTTTGTCAGAGAAAGACAAAAAATATAGATAAGCTTGATTTTCTTACCCCAACATTGTTTTACAGAGAAAGCGGACACATTTTCAATGTTTCTTTTGTAATACATATCAGTTTCTTTACCTTATAATATAACCGCTAAATTAGGTTATCTCATAAATTATAATAATGAACGGAGGACACATCTTTAGTTGTTCTCATCTATGGTTGAGGCTTACATAGTTTTATGTATGAGTTGAAACCTCCTGAACCTCAGTCGTGGAAAGAAAACCGTGGAAACATTCCTACATATGACCTTGGTTAACCCAGTCGCTGCAATTCCCTTCTTGTCGTCTCTGCTAACCCAATAAAGCTTGGTCAAGAATTGTGCCCGCAAGCATCAATACGATAGACAGTTATACTAAGCCCGGCCTTTTTTCCCTTCGCCGAGCGAGAAAGAGAGAGAGGGGGAAAAAGTCCGCGGCGGGCCGGCTCAGTGTGTACTCGGCCTCACTGCGGCGAGGCTATTAGGCAGTGTGAGGTATAGGGAAGGCGGCAGGATGCCGAGAAAAAGACGTATGGTGCCCGAAACTCGGCACACAACTTTCTCCAAACTTTGCAGGGCGCCGAGAAACTTTCTCCGGCGGGGCTCGCTTCGCCGAGCCAACCGACCTTTCTCTCGCTAATCTCTTAATCCTTTTCCACAATTGTACAAGCAAATGGCGGGGTTTTAATGAGCATTTCGCAGCTTTGTTTTTCCCTTATTTCCTCGAGTCGTTCATGGTCTGCGAAGTTTCAAGTGTAGGGTGACGACCAAAGTTCGGCAAAAGCGCTTTTCTTTCTTTCTTGGTTGACTTGATAAGGCGCGCAGATGCTGGGTTTAAATTCTACCATATGTTGGCTGCCCACCCCTTGCTGTCCCGCTGTCACCCTGCTTTCAGGCTTTAGCCCCTCTTTTTTAAAACATAAGTCCGACTTGAAACACATTCTGCAGCCTGTTGAAGAAAAAGAGAGGAACACGAACGCACGGTGGTTGCTAGAGAACGCCGCGAGAGCACCCAATGGCGAGCGAACTTAGACGCGACCACGGGGCAGGCATGGTTAGGTAGACATCCCAAGACCTACCTCCAGCTCCGGGCAGCAGCCCTGTACATCCATTAGATTAAGAAATAATAAAAATGGGCGTTGAATAATAATAATTGGTATTATTTAGTCCAATAGGAGGTGGTTGTGAGCATGACGCGCCCGAACAGTGCCGAAGATTCGGCCGCCAAGTCGTGACTGCGCCCGGCCTGCATCCACCTGCCCCTGCCATCTGTTGCTGTTTTCAGCCTCTATTCACTCGCAAAGGGGGGAAGAGAAAAAAATGCGTACGGTGAGCAGGCCCGAGCCAGCACCCACCCACACAGCAGAGCACGTTCAAGTCCAAGAGCAGAGCAGCACGCCGCGCCGTGTCGAGACGCAGGCAAGCGGAGTTTTTACAGAGTTTACAGGACTACTACTCGCTGAGTTTTCGGCGCCCAAGGTTTCATTCTAGGGCTCCCATCTGCCGAATTTACCCCCAAAACACGTCTAAAAAACTCTTCCAAACACCCGTCCCCCTATACTTCCTTGAAGTTGAGTTCCCCTTTTTCCTCCCCAAATAGAAAATACAACCATTGGTTCATAACAGCATCTGATAATGAACATATTTTAGAGCATGCATGAGAGGGTCTGTTAGTTCTTTCGACAACCTCCTCCACGTCGAGTTTCCCTCCGAACAAAGACAGCGTCACAACTTTTTCTTCCCCCTCCAAAAAAACTCTTCAAGCAGGTTTTCTGCCAGTCAGCTTGTAACCTAATTACCCAACACTCTAGCATGGACTTCGATTAGAAAACAGAGGATAGTCCATCACTTTTCATAAATACAAAGGAACGACTGGACTGCCATCTGTGAGCTCTGCTCCAGCAACTTTTCTCTCAGCCGAGTTTGTTGCTGGGAGACGCGTCTCAGAGAAAGGTCTACTTGATCATGGCGACGAATTTGTCAAAAGAATCTTACAAGTGCTGACAAATTTATATGGCTCGTACACACTGGAGTCTTCTGCTGTCACAGACAGGATGATTCATCTGCACGAATATCCTATCGGGGCAAGTGGTCTATGATGAAACAGGGGCCTCTATGCAAATGGAGCAATCGAGCATTGACATCATTCATTTATAATTTGGAGACCATCAGATGAGGGCAAGATACCCCCTTTGATAGCTGGTGGCTGAGCGCAGTAAACGATTGCGCCCTTTCTCGACCACTCTCATCGTCTGGGGGAAAAAACCGCTCTTCACTAGGTCAGCTCTTAACGTACTTTACTATCGTATCGTTTCATGCTCTCTTTATTCTGTCAAGAGTTACCGCCAAATTGTAACCGATCATTCTAGTAGTGGTGGTGGTAAAGGAGGTGTCGTCTGCCTGCGTTACACACATTGATTACGATCATCCAATATGTTGACGCTCATTCTAAAGCAATGCATAAATGTACTTTAATCCAATTTAAGAACAAAAAATCAGCGCGTCCCCAGTGCGGATTAAAGGCGGGAAAATTAGGGCAATGGAGTCTCGTCAGTGACCGTACAGTCATGGCGGGCTTCCAGCTCCTGTCGTCTGCGGAAGACTATAGCCCGCGCAATCCAATTTCATAAATTTTCTGGAGGGTTACGCGAAAGCGCTCCAGAAAGAAGACTCGTTCTAATTTCGGCAATGAATCCAACGATTGGCTAGATATTCCGCTGGAGGGGATAAGACAAATGTGGACAGAAAAAAAGGGTAAGGGTCATCCACCTCAACGTATCATTTCGCAACATGTACTAGCACAAGTCTCGCGAGCCAGAAGATTTATTCAATTGAATTCAGTTATTTGATTCTTCCTTTCTTCTCGTACCATTTTAGCGCACATATTTCTACCCTTACGGGATTGCTTCCCCTTGTAAATTTATCAGTTCGTTTCGTTTTCTTATTCATATTTTCTTATAGATATCAATGTCGGAACATCGGAACAATTAATGTTCTTATGCAGACAAACGTTGAAGGATTGATGAGTTTTGTTTTCATTATAAACATGAACTCTATAAGGTCTATAGCCTCCAAAGTGCGTAGCCTTAAAACATATTGAAAGTACGTGGTTAATCGTGGAGGCAATGCGGGCTGATATCCATATTATTTAGCGTCAATAAAATAAAAATGTCTACCATTAATGAAAACAAAGCATGTACAGGTTTCAAATCCTTCCCATTGCCCCCTCCCCACCCACACCCACTACCTCCCACAAACATTCTCTCTCTCTCTCTCTCTCTCTCTCTCTCTCTCTCTCTCTCTCTCTCTCTCTCTCTCTCTCTCTTCTCTCTCTCTCTCTCGCTCTCTCTCTCTCTCTCTCTCTGATATGATATTACGAATTGTCTGATCTTCGTGAATCTAATTTGAATAGATGTAGAATGCTGAATTTACAAAGCGATATGCATATCGTTCTTCTTATGATAGGTCATTGTGAATTGAGATATGTCATTGTAGCTACTGCTACTACTACTGTTACTACTACTATTACTACTACTACTACTACTACTTCTACTACTACTACTACTACTACTACTACTACTACTACTACTACTACTACTACTACTACCACTACTACTACTCTATTACTACTATACTACTTATGCTGCTGTTGCTGCTACTACTACTACTTCTACTACTACTACTACTTCTTCTACCATTTATATATGTAGAGTACTACTGCTACTGAT